>CM059290.1:19424130-19594130 GCA_030340665.1 Neosalanx taihuensis
GTACCACTGAAGCATGATGGGTTACAGTGAACGGAGCAGAGGATGATGGGAGTGGGGTCTCAGTAATGGTCTCTGTGGCTCGATGGGTGGGAGAGAACACAGAGAACAATGCCTGTGCTCGTCATGGTGGCGGTCCCAAGAGTTATTGATGGTAGCCGACACAGAGTATGTGGGGGAGCATGCCTGCTGGCTGACATCATCATTTGCTCTCTCGCTGTTCTATTATAGACTCATATCTTATCTGTAGAGAGAAACAATGTTGAGAAAAAATAGTATATTATCGATTCGCAATCATTTTTTGGGGGGGTTTTGTTTTTGGTGTGGGGAAAAGTCTTTGTGTGTTGTGTTTACGCCAGAGAACCCAAACTAATGACAGCGTCTCGCCACAAGCAAAAGTAGCTGTTTGACAAACACCTTTCTTATGAGCCATGAACCACTAACTAATGTATCTCGACCAAAGAAAACATAATTGATTAGGAAGGAGTTACAGAGCAGCACACTGAGCAGCAATTTGTTTGGTGTTTTTTTCCGTGGAATGGGAGGAATGGTTTCCCGATACTGGAGGGAGGGCGTCTGACGATGAAGGGGCGGTTCAGTGAAGGTGCTTTAATGGTCTGGGACAAGGATCAGCAAGGAGGCAGGAAGGGTGATACATCATCAGCGAAAGAGATGCATCAACGTGATTGTGCTCAGATTCTCTGTGGCTGTTCTAATCCCATTTATATCCATGATTGCTTGTAATCCTGATGATACTGTTGAAGATAGGTTAGTGGAATGTTCGATAGTGGAATAATAAAGTAAAAGGAATTACCCCTTCTCTAGTGCAGGATGATCTATCAGGAGGCTGCCTTTATACCTCCTGAGACATTCTATACATGTTTTCAAAAAACTGAACATCTGTAGTGATGGCAAAGACCTTTGCAGTTAGCATCTTTTTATGTGCCCCTGTAATTAACAAAGATGCCTACCAAGATACACACCATAACTGGCTAACCTGATAGATTTTAATTACACTTCCAGGTCTCTTGACAAGATGGCCCCCAAATAATGCAGTAAAAGCTTCTATTTTTTTGGCAGATCTTATGTTTTTGTTTTCGGTAGCTAAGAAGCCAAAATTATCTTGGAGAGAAAAGGAGACTCGCTGTTCAGTTTATAATGCACAGCAGAGCATTATACTTCCAGAGAGATCTCTCCGTTGAATACATCCATGTACATTTGGGAAGCTTCAGAATGAATTATACATCAACCTTCCTAGAGCTGATGAAAACCCAAATTACTTTGACCTAGAAACTGGAGTGTTTATACAACTGCCTGCATCAATTTAACAATTTTGCTTTATTCATATCAAGAGTACCACTTACCATTGATGAAATTAATACTTGTCAGTACCCTCATTACACATCCATAATTGTCAAGTTTATTTGTATAATATACTCTATTTACCAAAACAAACCCCTTCAGGATCCAGCGTTGCGTAACGTTGAATAGAGGAACTCCATGGATCAGTCACAAGCAGGATGATTTGACGCTGCGCTCTCTGTCAAGCATGAACACCTGAGGTTACACATGAATTGACAGTTTGCTGTTTTTGCTTGCTATGAATTGATGATATATTGTCTTGCATGAGTCTTGCATGTTTTTCAAGTGCTTGACCTGACGGTCACAATCAAATACATTCATTTCTGTCCAGTTACTTGAAAGACAGAGTAGTGCAGTACATAGACAATAAAATAAACTATATAGTGAGTGTTATAGTAGTAGAATTTGGTACCAATTTAAACTCAGGGTTTATATAAAGTTGACTTCCGATGGTGCTTATTCAGTTCAAGGTGAGATCTTAACACGTTGTAACTCTTGAGGTCGAAAGTTCACATGTGTGAGATCCAGAGTAAAATGTTTAAGGTCATTTGCATTCTTCTTTACGTTCTTTAAGGACATATGTCAAAGCTGTGAGAGGTAGAGAGAAATGAGAGACTTTTTTCTGCTTCATGTTGTGATAATTCCTATCTCATCTGTCACCCTGCTTGTATCGTTAGCTTGTCACCAGGTCCCATGCTGCACAATCAGCCTTTTACTTCCTGATCTCCTCCAGCGCTTGTTTGTGTCCAGCTGTGAGCACGGAGAGATTATTGGCTTTGGTGTCGGCAGGATATCAGGAGAAACAGTCTAACCATAAATTGTCCAGCTTGTGGAGCCTCTGGTTTATCTTCTGGATTCTTCTACAACCTTCAGTGTCCAGCGAGTATGAATCATTAAAAAACCTTGCTTGACCACTAGCAGAGTAAGCAGCAGCAAGCAACATGTTCATGTTAGGGTTATGTATGCTTAAACTTTAACTAAGATTAAGGTTATTATGCATTCAAAATGGTTGTCTACTTTATATACAACATACATTTATAAAACAATTATATATCTATTTAATCATAAAACATTCATAGTGATTTGTGTGTTTGTGTATCAGTATTTGGTCAGTTCAACCTTCGACCCTGGTCTAATATGAGAGACTTTGTCTTTAACACAAGCTGCTTTCTGACATTGCAATGGTGATTAATTGTGCAGCATACCGTTAGAATCAGCACAGCATCTTTAATAAGAGACAGGCTCACTAATGAATGCATGAAATAAAGATGCTGCCTTCTAGACTTGTGAGAATGAAGGAATGTCATCTGCAGGCTTTGACGGGAAGAATGTTCTTAAAATATCTCATGCCTGTTCGGGTCTCAACAACATGCTTTAATATTTGACAAGATGTGCTGTCAAAATCCGATAGCAAAGAATCCTGAACAGCTGGTCACTGTACCCGGAATATAGATGTATAATGACAGCCGATCCAGTCGAGGATGTCATTATAAACGTTAACGAAGCGTGAGAGCGTCCTGGACCAAATGCAAATGAGTTCCTATTGGAAACAGTCAGATTATCATCCAGTGATTGTTGCTTTTAGATCTCGAACCCATAGCCTTTTCTATACCTTTCACCAGTCTTAACATTGGCTATTGTCATAGTGGTCCTAATTCATCACTTAGTTCATTTAGTTTATTTTTCATTTATGCCTGTATCTGTCTATCATGTGGTCTTCTACTGTCGAGGTGGAACTGCATCCGTGGAACCTCAGTCTCAGATATACACGTTCAGGAAGGAGAACTCATTACAAGATGGAGAGAAGAAGAGTCATATTTGACCTTTCCATCAAGTGTTTAGAAACATAACAGCTGTTTGCTATAGGACGCCTGGTAATGAGCTTCTCTCAGGCTGCCCCTGCATGAGAACCTGTGTGTTGCTAGAAGCGACACAGTGAGAAATGGTCATTACCTGCAAACAAATAAAGCTCAGTAACAAAAGACATTTTTTACTCCACTCTGTAATCTGCTTGACAACTGCAGGGAAATAATGAGATTCCATAGCGACTATATGATGTGACCTGGTCTGAGGTAATATATGAAGGATGCTTTCAGGAATCAGTGAAGACTATGGAAGTAGGGAGACTGTTCAAGGTGCTGAGGTCCCTCTTGTCTCCTGCTGTGCCTTGATGCTGTGTATAAACCTGCTGTTTAGAGGTCTGATCCTTGATGCTGTGTATATACCTGCTGTTTAGAAGTCTGATCAGATTCCAATGGAAGAACTTTTATATTGTGCCAACAGTACATATAAAATGGTTGATAAACATTGTTGATAAAACATTTCGAATAGATAAACAAGAAATATGGATTTAAACATCCTCTGTGATCATTGTGGCATTGTGCAGTCATTTCTAATGCTGCTAAGGTTTGAGATGTTCACCTGCTCCAGCACATCTCCACAAAGCTTGATAACAACCCTTCATTAGAATCAGGTGTGACTGAACAGGGAAACATCTAGAACCTTCAGGACAGCGGCCCTCCAGGACTGGAGTTTGACTTGAAATGTGCAAGAATGTACCTGCAGGGAAGCAAGTCATAATAATAATAATAATAATAATAATAATAGTACACTTACAGTGAGTACAATAATTTCTAAAAGGTTAGAACTGGGTGACAAGAGTCCCTCAATAGGAGTCCTTATGATCCTGGGGGAAGCTAACATCAGGTCCAGCTGTCATTACTAAGTACATGGTCATTCTATCTAGTGAACCCCAGTAATGTCCAGAGGGTCTCTGCTGTGTAACAGGACTGACAGCTAAAACATGCCCAGTATTCTTCACCCAGAAAAAAGAGAGACTTAAATGGTGGAAAGTCGGAAGTAAGCCAGAAGCTTAGCCCTTTCCCTGCGTGTGATTCTCCATATGTATTATGCATGTTTTTATATCTGTTGAAGACCATGAACTCAAGCCATTTGGCTCTATGGAAAGTCATGTTTAAAGGAATGTTTCATAATAGAATTCTCAGAGGGGTCAACACAGGCTTAAACTATTTACATGTTTGGCTTTTGGCACCCTTGGTCAGAGAGAGGGTGGAAAAGGGATTTAAGGATGTTTGTTACATGTAGACATACTGAAACTAACACTGAGCAGGAAGTGTCATCACCTTCACATCTTGCTTTCTATGTCCAAAGCATCGGTTTTTTTTACATTTTACATTCATTCACTGATTCATGTCTGACACAGAATGCTCCAAACAATTGACTGCATGCAATCACTCAAAGGACAGCCTCGGATTTGGCCATCAACAATTTACTGAAGCAACATCGGCTGGTCTAAAGTGATTGAAATCCCAGTGTCCTTGAGTCAGTGTGCTGCCCTCCCAAACTCCCAGAAATAGTGATTACTCACCTAGCATGGGCAGCCTGTTCACCTTCCTGAGCTGGAATAGATGTGTGTGTGTGTGTGCCTGTGTGTGTGTGTGCCTGTGTGTGCCTGCGTGTGTGCCTGCGTGTGTGCCTGTGCATGTGCATGCGTGTGTGTGTGGTTTCAGTCACGCCTGTGCTTGACAGCGTCTGTTGCCGTACAGACCAACACCTACAACATATTTTACACAGAAAGCTTATGTCAGGAGGCTATTGTCTGTGCAGTGAGATGACGGTGCTCTATCTGGGCAATGGATCCGCACAGATGGAAAAAATAAATAAAGGCTCTTTGTTTCAGAGGCCATAAGCCAAATATCCAGAGGGCTATGAGTCCTGGACACCGCTCATAATAGCTTGTCTATCTAGGAACACATTTTTCAGCCTGTTGGCAAAATGAAAGCCCCATGTTTTTCCACAAAGAAAAATCCTCCTTTGTCTCATGGTCGTTAGTTGTTAAAGTTGATCAATCTTGTTCTATTTCAGGGATCTTAATTACTTGTGTGCTGCGTTTGTTTGTTTAATCTAGAGGAGATCACAATGACAGAATGTTTAAAGGGGTTTAATACTGGCTGGAATAGCAGAACGACACCTCTTAATCTGACCGTAAACATGTAAACTGGACACTGCATCAATATTGACCAAAGAGTCAAGTTATCAGGTCTTGAGTCGAATCTGATTGAGACAAATCAGTAAGCTCATGTCTTCGTTGCTCTGGCATTTATGTCTGGCCGTCCTCCCGGTCAAACAGATGTCCAGCCAACCTGGCCTGGTCCAATCACATCTTCTTATCAAAAATGGTCTGATATGATTGGATGACAGAGAAGCAGGTTCCTCCTAGACAAAGGAGCGCTGTAGAGACATTAACAACCAAGATGACGTTTCATTGCTCTGATTGGTTGGCTCTGATTGGTTGGCTCTGATTGGTTGGCTCTGATTCATCTAGCAGAGGCTCTTATCCAGAGCGACTTACAGCAAGTACAGGGACATTCCCCCCTGAGGAAAGTAGGGTGAAATAACTTGCCATAGGGCACGACGTAATGTTGGTACTTCCGGGATTTCGAACCAGGAACCATTCTGATTACCAACCCAATTCCCTAACCACTCAGCCACCCCAAATGCGTCCAGATGCATGTTAGTGTGCAGCTTTTGAAAACACGTCTTGGGAATCCCACATGAACTCGAGAGATGTGATGAATTCACCCTTCCAGAAGGTTCTGGGGATGCCAGGCTGACTTTACTGGGCAACCTTCAGCCTCCCATCTCAAACACACCCCATCAGCTGCTGGCTTTCATGCCCTCTATTCCACTGGCCCTCATAATCCCCTGAGATGGCTGTAATTTTCTCTCTAAGATGCCCCTGGCTCTGCCTCAGCCGACTGGTCAGAGTGGCCTCCTCCAGAGGGTAACACATACTTGACATGGCATAAGAGTGCAGAAACCTAAAGAGGTAAAGAAAAGGGAAAGGGGGTTCATTGTAGGTAGAAAAGATACGACATGATTTCACAGTTGGAAACATCATGTAGCAGGCAGGATGGATCGTTCCCATTAAAGTAAAAACGGTTGTTTCACGGTTTTCCACTCTTCATGATATTAATACTATCTTCAATTTACAAGATGCTGAGAGATTCAGTGCTAGCTTTAGTTTAGATACAATATTCATGGGGCCGGTTTTCACCCAAATGTATTTCTAATTTTGCAGTTAACACATTTTTCTTTACACATCTAATTGAGGTGTTAAATGTGTAAAGCTTTCACAGAAACTGTGCTATGTATGTTATTCATGCCTAAATAAAAGTCATTCAGGATGTGTGTTTGGGATGCAGAATATGTAGTCTAAAATTCAAGATCTAAATGGTTGGGAGGATTAGGTTATGGGTTAGACCATGAACATGTGTCTCCCTCCTGTTCATATACAGGAGCTGTGAAGCAGATGCTTTTAAGGGCTGCGTTGTGGTGCTGCTAAGGCC
Source organism: Neosalanx taihuensis (assembly GCA_030340665.1). Lineage (NCBI taxonomy): Eukaryota > Metazoa > Chordata > Actinopteri > Osmeriformes > Salangidae > Neosalanx > Neosalanx taihuensis. The sequence continues at coordinate 19,430,859 of CM059290.1, forward strand.
AGCATCTGTCCATGGTGCTGAAATGATTGAGATGACTTGCAGAAATAGCAACGGGAGCATTGTGGTCTACAGCTTTGATCTGATTGGGTGGAGCGGAGAGGGTGGGGAGCTATTGACAGGAAGGTATTTGGTATTGGGTACCACTGCGGTTGATTGGTAGATAAGAAGTCCCTCTACTCTGTGTGTGATTTGTAAATACTTGTGTACTCTTTGTGTGTTAGTCTCACATCTGGCTATTGTTTTCATTCAGGAGACAGAAGTAGACTGACTTTTTTTGTGGTTCATAAGTCAAGAAGTTTGCAATGATTACAAATGAATGCGCTCAAAATATTATAAGCACCTTCTTTTCACTTAACTTAATAATTGATTGAAACATCATAATAAAGCCACTTGAGTTTACTCAACAGGAAAAGAAGCACACAGGCAAGGATCATTAAAACACTTCTATGAATGATTCATGTCTGTGGGTTTAAAGCAGTTGACATCATTTTGTTAGCTTAGCTTCGTTCCTGTTGACGTGCTAGTGTAACGAACATCCTTGTCTTGTGCTTTCAGGTTAACCAGGCCTCTTCTATGACTGGAATGGGGGATTACAGCCCCCATACACACAAAAAAAAATAAAAACATACACAAAAAACACACACAGTCGCACCAAGTGAGTTAGAATCTGTTCAGCCATTCACTCCATATCGTCCCCAGCAGAGCTAACTCACCCACCATGGATGTACTTATCTAAAGGACATGGCTTCCTTGGGATTCACAGAGTTTGAAGTCTTGTTTAACATGTGACTCTTCACCCAGAAATAGCTTTTCGCCGGCCATGACATGAAAAACCTTTAACGTGCTCAGGTTGGTATGTATGTTTGGTATATTGATATTTTCGACTGAGTGAGCCGAATAAGTTCTGCTTATTTGAAGGTATATTGATGGTTACACGTTCCCATCACCATATGGTTAGCACAGTTGTCAGAGTAACCAGCAGATTGGTTGCCTTGACTGCACAAAGATGGCATTGCAGTGTTTTGAACTTGAAAGCGGAGCTATTTTTGCTGTGTTGAATGAATTCGGTTGGCCTCCGAGGGTTTGGTGACCACTTATGAGCTGATGCTGAGGATAGTCACATGCTGTAGAGATGCATCAGTGATTAAAGTTGCTCTAACGTGGCCTCACACTGTCTACACCAGGGGTGGGCAATCCCGGTCCTCGAGGGCCGCTGTCCAAAAGGTTTGAGATGTTTCCCTGCTCCAGCACACCTGATTCAAATGAGCGGGTTGTTGTCAAGCTCTGTGGAATCATGTGTGCTGGAGCAGGGAAACATCTCAAACCTTCAGGACAGCGGCCCTCGAGGACCGGATCTTCCCCTCCCTGCTCTAAAGGGGCCTCACACTGTCTAGGATGCTTAAGGGAGGGAAGTCTTTAACAGGACACAGAGTCCTGCACAAGGTTAGGTAGCTGCTCATGTGTAGCGGTGGCAAGTACTGAATATCTCTGACATGCAAGGTGTATGGTGCAGGACTATAGATGGGCTTTCAAGGGTGCAGAACATTCTTATCAGTCTTATCTATATATTATGTAAATATCATCTTTTAAAGGTGTGAGCAGAATACAAAAATATTTCCTGTAGATGTTTGACATGGTAATTGTCATCTTTTTACCTTAGCGTTTCAGTGATGCGTTGACTTTTACAGTGTACAGTGTGTCTCTATTTGTTGAGTTTTTTACCCATTGTTGTGTTGTTTTTACTGTGTATAGTGTTTGTCTATTTATTGCGTTTTTACTATTGCTATGTACTGCACTTTGTCCAACCATGTTGTTTTAAAGTGCAATAGAAATAAAGCTGGATTGGATTGTGTTCCCTTGGTGAACAAGATGTTAGTCTTTAGGTTTTTAGTAATATTCCTTCTAGGTGGGCACACTCTGAACAACAGCAGAAAGACAAGAGTGTCTTTTCATGCTCAACCCTCCTAGTTTACTGGACATGTGACGCTTTCATTTTTCTATTTCCCAAAAAGATGTGGGATGGAAAAGATGATGATGTAGTTGTTGCGAGGGTCTGGTCATTAAGATAAAAGGATATCCTACATTTTGTGACAAGTGAAACACAAACCTTGTTATTGTTTTCTCCAAGCTTGTGTGCATGCGTGCGTGCATGCTTTTGTGTGCGTGTGTAGGTGTGTGTGCGTGTGCGTTGTGAAATCCCAGTGACAGTTCCAGCTTGACAGAGGGTTCTGAGGCTCATAGTGCCACCAGGTCCTCATCTGTGGTACTACTGCAAGATCTCTTCATCTCTGCCTCTCTCTCTCTCATCTGTTTTCTTTATTACATTGTTCTGTCTTGCACTCACTCTCTCTCTCTCTCTCTCTCTATTTCTCTCTCTCTCTCTCTCTTTCTCTCTCTCTTTCTCTCTCTCTCTCTCTCTCTCTTACTCTCTCTCTCTCTCTCTCTCTCTCTCTTACTCTCTCTCTCTCTCTCTCTCTCTCTCTCTCTCTCTCTCTCTCTCTCTCTTTCTCTCTCTCTCTCTCTCGCTCTCTCTCTCTCTCTCTCTCTCTCTCTCTCTCTCTCTCTCTCTTCTCTCTCTCTCTCTCTCTCTCTCTCTCTCTCTCTCTCTCTCTCTCTCTCTCTTTCTCTCTCTCTCTCTCTCTCTCTCTCTCTCTCTCTCTCTTCCTCACACATAACACATGTCAAGCTCAGATGCATATATCAGGTAAAGACCTCGTTTTATAGACACAAAGGTCTAAATCAAGATTTGATCAGAATTGATTTAAAGTTTACCGATATCTATTGTGCTGTCATGGCTAATGGACCAATGTATTTGTAGAATTTTTTTCGTTTTCTTAATTTAAATATGTATCTTTATGTTTATATTCTTTTAACTCGTGCTTCTATGTGAAATAAGAAGGTTCAGAAAGCCAAAACGCGCTGGTAAATAAAACGTGATATGAATAAATCAGGTGTAAATTAATATGCGTCAAATTTGACGATCAAACACACACACACACGCACGCGAACACGCACAGCTGCGTGCAGGGTGGAGTCACACACACACACACACACACACACACACACGGTCTGGAGCAGGGCTGGAGCAGGGCTGTCCTTCCCCAGTTACCGGAGCATCGTGTCGCTGCTGCAGACAGCTCAGGAGGAAGCGGCTGCTTGGGAAGAAAGGCGTGGGAGTTTTTTCCCCTTATCGCAACCCTCCTCTTCCTCTTCTGTTCTCCTTCATCCAACCCTCCTCTTGCTCTTCATCAGACCACATTAAGGCGCTTTGGACGCATCTTTCCAGCTAAAGGGCGTAGAAGAACCGGTGCATCAGTTAATATTGAAAACTGACCAGTTTTATTGGACTATCAACTGTCTTGTTTTATGAATAGATTTCCTCTGTTGGAATCTGGAAGACACAGATCAGGTTTGAAGAAGGCTTTCAGGGAGGGTGGACTGGGGGTCTTAGTCTGATTCTTCAGTGTTGGGAGAGATGCTTCAGAATGTCTGGCAGCTGGAACAGTAGAAGGTGAGTCTGGAGAAAGACCGGAGGATTGTCTTATATGTTGGTGTTGCAGTGGCTTTGATACGGTCAGTAAAACTTAAAAATGGTCTGGATCATGTTGGTGCTGGGAAGGTTTGGGGTCTAAGACTCAGACATGTAGACATCAGAGCCGCTTTAAACATGTTAAAGTGTGTGTATATAAGAATGTCATGTTTTAGAAACGTGATATATTTACCGTGTTTTTGAAACATGTGATATATCCACCGTGTTTTTGAAACGTGATATATCTACAGTGTTTTAGAAACGTGATCTATCTACCGTGTTTTTGAAACATGTGATAAACGTGATATATCTACAGTGTTTCAAACCATAATCAGAGTTTCAACATGACTCGTCCTTCCTGCCGCATTCTGGGGGAATATGAGAGGACAGACGGTTAATAAAGGTACCGGGATCATTTACAGTAGAACGGGAAGGTTCCCTTTAGGTAATAAATGATGTTCCCCTGTCCTGTAAAGCCAACATTACCCATCAGAACAATCATCAATGTCATATTTCAGATCTTTCCACCTTTCCTACTGTAACGATCTCTCTCTCTCTCTCTCTCTCTCTCTCTCTCTCTCTCTCTCTCTCTCTCTCTCTCTCTCTCTCTCTCTCTCTCTCTCTGTGCGTGTCTCTGTCTCTCGCTCTCATAAGCAATAGATAGAAACATTTTGTACATATAATTATATTACAGGTGTGCCTGTTTTCTTATCAATGGCATACTATTTAATGCATTGTTTTTCTTGTTTTTAAATGCTAGAATCCCTCTTTATTGTCTGTTCTGCAGTCCAGTGTAGTGGCATTGTAACCTCAGAGACAGCTCTGGCCTTCAGGTGGACACACACTGCTGTGCTTCTGTGTTTGCTTCAGAACTGGACAAAAGAGAGAGGGAACAGGAAGTGTGTGTGTGTGTGTGGGGGGGGGGGGTGCAGATTGTGATGGGAGGGCAGATAGCTTTACCTCCCTATCAAATGAGAAGGGAGCATGATAGAATTCTCCAATCTGAAACTCAATATCTGAAAGGGTGTGGCGCATCATCTAAATTAATTAATATCTATATATTAATAATAGTTTAGTCTCCTATCAGTATCTTGCTGTGCTGGTTGTGGTGTTATTTCTTAGCTGGTTTGTATAGTAAATCAGTGAAGTCTGTTGGCTTGTAATTGCTGATAGACAGCTAACTGTCCCAATCTCTCTCTGCCATCATTAAACATATGAGCTTCCTATGACCTTGACATGGCTTAATCTGTCCCTGGGATTTCCCTCTCTGATTGGCTGAAGACTAGCACAATGTAAAAACGGCACAATCCCACCTGCTCACCTAAAACAAGCCCCCTGTTGGCATTCTGTATGTATGCTGCATTGTAGTATGGTGCTCTGAATAATCCACCCACTCTCTAATGCTTAGCTTTTTTATGCATTATGCCTACTGTCATACACAAAGACAGACACACCTTAACTACTTTTGACATAACTACATTTCCATGTTTTATTTGAATACGGTTTAAGATATTACCTTGTTTGTGCGGTTTACTCTACATGGTACGCTTAATCATGATGTAAGCCAATGAAACCAAAGCGTGAAGATTATTCAGGATTTTTTTGTGACCCAAACATGTCTAGAGACCAGAATACGAACTCTTAATGATGAAATTCTAGACTTGACCTAAGCTGTTGTAGGGATCTGTAGTTGGATCTGTAAGCTCATGACTCCATTGATTGTTGTGTAAAAGAGACACCCAGAACATCCTAACTGTCCTTCCTGAATGAGCTACAGCGCTGGTAAGTGAGGTCAGGTGACTGAGCGGTTAGGGAATCGGCCTAGTAATCAGAAGGTTCCGAGTTTGAACCCTGGCCGTGCCAACATGACGTTGTGTCCTTGGGCAAGGCACTTCACCCTACTTGTCTCAGGGGGGGAATGTCCCTGTACTTGATGTAAACTGCTGTAGATAAGAGCATCTGATAAATGTACAAAATGATAACATGTGACTGTCTAATCTTAGCGTGTGACTTGTTCACACAAGTTGTCGTGTCTCCTGGAGACGTTCGCTGAGGGTGTCAAGTTGACACCTTCTAACTTGACAAGGTGTTTATGAGGTCCCTCATGGCTGCAGCCATCATAATGCAGCCCAATTATATTGTTTACTAAAGCAGTTCACCAAATGCAGCTTTGATCTGATGAAAAGTGCCAAGCATGGCTGTGGAACAATCCGCTGTGGGGTCTGTCCCTGTGTTCTTTAAAGTCTCTTTTAAACCTCATCATGAACTTGCAGGCCAGCCTTCTAAAGATTATAAAGCATTTCTTCAATAGCTGTTGGACAAGGTGAAGGGACAAGCTTAAGAATTTTCTGTGGGTTTTCTTTTCTCCCTCCAGTTCTCGCTGGTGAGTTCCAGCTGAGTTAGAATTCCTGCCTGCTGTGAACCTCTCCCAGCCAGCCTGATGTGCCTGGTTCCATCTTCAAACACCTTGGGAACGACTGCTTATTCATCCTTCTCTCAGGGTTAAAACTATTCTCCCCACCCACAAGAAATATAAAATATATATTCACTGACATCCATCGAGAACTCACTGGGCATAACCAAGCAATAGCGTCCTTGTTGTTCTAAGCTGTTTGTCATGTCGTGGATGTGCTCATCGTTCCTGACTCCTGCTTTCAGAGGTTTACACTGAACTCTGTACTGTCTGTCTTTGGAAGCAAAGCAGTTCTAGTGGTAATGACTCCCTAGTATGCATCTCCACTGGTGTGTCATTGCTCACATCCAGTAAAATGGTTCCTTTGGTTCACTACAGCCAGTCCAGTCTGATGATGATAGAGTTCTGTATGATGGGATATTAACAGACTGGATCTTTTTAATACTAGGATTTATTTCTACAGTAACAGCATATCTTACAAACTTATGTTAATGTATATTACCCTGCAACTCTGTGTGCTATACTTTACCCTGCTGCTGTTGTGAACTGCAATTTTCACCCCCTTGGAGGACAAATAAAGGTTCATCATCATTCCCCATTATTCAGCCTTACAGTACAGAACATTAACAAGATTTGAAGGGATAATCTAACATGATAATATCCAAGTTTGTTTGGCCTAATTTAGAAATGCTTCAGTCTCAGACACATGCTTTCTTCAGTGCAGCTCTACCTAGCATGAATACTCAACCCAATAAGGCCTGGCTCAGCCTCCATCCACTGCCCTGGTCCTTCACAGCATGGCGGCGCATTGTAACTTGTCTGCATTGGTCAGCATTTCATAAGTATCTAGCAGACAGCTGAGACAGGCTAGTACCAGCCCATTCATATCCCCTGTTGAATTCTTCAGCAAAGTCCTTGGAGGTACAAGTTCAAAAGCACAGTTCACTGTCTAAATGTTCAGAAGCCCATAGAAATGGAAATAGCCACTAGATATAAATGCTTTGCCAAACGGAGCCTTCAACTGGGTTCATTTGAAAAGCTGGGTTTTTTTTTTTTCAAGGGAGGAGGATAAAAGCAGAATGGACACTTTATAAGGCACTCCCCCCCCCCCCCCCCCCCCCTCCCTGTCGCTACATAGAGCATTGAGACAGATGGCTCCAGATACAGACCTGTATATGTGGCTCCAGATACAGACCTGTATATGTGGCTCCAGATACAGACCTGTATATGTGGCTCCAGATACAGACCTGTATATGTGGCTCCAGATACAGACCTGTATATGTGGCTCCAGATACAGACCTGTATATGTGGCTCCAGATACAGACCTGTATATGTGGCTCCAGATACAGACCTGTATATGTGGCTCCAGATACAGACCTGTATATGTGGCTCCAGATACAGACCTGTATATGTGGCTCCAGATACAGACCTGTATATGCCTCAGTACTTCTAAGAAAAGGAGGGAAAATCCATGTCAAACATGGTGTTGGTGTTCAGATTCACACATCTGTCTCTGTCTAGAAAAACCCTCCTTTCATTTGGTAGGTGATACCTTAGGTATGAAAAAAAAGTAACAAAGAAAGGGTGATGACAGACAATGCCTTGGGCCTGGGTGGGGGGTGGTGGGGGGGGGGGGCGGTGGAGGAGGTGTGACTGATTACTAACGTCTCTCCATAGACCCTGCGTCCGTCCGCCCCCCCCCCCGTCCCCCCCCCCACCCTGGGAGAGGTGATCGGTATTCAGCACACAGAGGCCAATCAATGCCTCTGCTGGTGTCGATGAATCCTGGTGGAATTAAACGGCAACACCCATCATTGGGCGAGGTGCAGTGATTGACATGCATGACATCAGACCAAGGAGGAGGCCTGTAAATATCCTTTGGCGAGGGACATTTAACGGCCTCCTTGTGGGGTTAGGGTTAGGTATCCTGGTCATAAGCTCGCCTGTCTAGAAGTTGTTGAGTTAAGCAGAACCTGACAGATGTGGTTCTCTGATTGGATTTGTTCAATTTATCTTTGGATTATATTGATAAGTGCCCACAGTACATGATATGTAGCTTTAAGAAAATCAATAATTCAAATGTTTCCGAGAGTTGAAGTGGACACACATCCACAGCTAAATGGGGGACCCTGAAATGGAAAGTCAATATTATCCACTGCTCATATTGTAATAAGCATCACATAAGCTAAGATGTGTACCTCTGTACTATGGATGCGGTTCATATTACATGTATAGTGCTGCTGTGTATGTGGTTTAATCAAACTGTGTGTATAGCTATATCCTAGAGCTCTTTAGAATAATCAAAGTGTTAGGCGGTTACCATTGGCTAAACCATTGTGTGTGTGTGTGTGTGTGTGTGTGTGTGTGTGTGTGTGTGTGTGTGTGTGTGTGTGTGTGTGTGTGTGTGTGTGTGTGTGTGTGTGTGTGTGTGTGTGTGTGTGTGTGTGTGTGTGTGTGTGTGTGTGTGTGTGTGTGTGTGTGTGCATGCATGCATGTTTGGATGTATGAGAGAGGTGTAGTCTACCTTTATAAGGAGATAAGGGATGTGAAACAGCTACAATACTTGCATGCTGGGAAAAAGAATGTGTTTAGATAGAAAGTGGTTCCAGTATATAAAGTATGTGTACTCCACGCTCATCTGCCTCTGTTCTGTTGACCTGTCCAACCTTCAAGAACGCAGGAGGCAACGTGATCCTCTGCCCAGTCCCGCCTCTCTCATCACAATCAGAATGGGGTTTATTCGCTATGCATGATTTACAAACATAGAATGTGGCACTGTGGCAGAGATAAGCAAACACAGAACATAATTTGAGACACTCAGTTTGAAACAAGTGTTTATTTTTTATTATTATTTTACGGGGTATTGAATTCCAAACTGGGACTGTAGAATAGTCCAGGTGAAAATGTTCCCTTTGGAACACAGTGGATGACAGGAGCCCCTCTCACAAGCAGCACACGTCCTCCAAGGGTTTAGTTTGGACAAAGAAGCACCTCAGTCCAATAATCCCATTAGAATTCATTAGAAACATGTTGTCCAGTGCGCCATTCAGTTCAGTCCTATACCACAGCCTAAACAAGGCCTTCCTCCCTCATGCATGAATTACAGTCCTCTTTGATAATTATAATATTTTAATGTGTATCAAGCTTATTGTTTCCTCCGATTCACTGAATCAGTGCGGTAGCTTTTAATCCAGTCAACAGTCTGAGCACCATACATTGGTGGTTTTAATACAATGTGGCCTTTTTTCTGTGGAACAAAAGAATATCTGGCTTTTAGCACTCTAAAAGCCTTGAATTTAAATACCCTAATGGCCGATTTGTGCTGTAAGTCTTTTATGGCTGAGGCAGTGCCAAAGCTAGTGGTCATGTCTGCAGTGGACGTCATAGGACTGCCTTGTTTACTTGCATTTTGTACAAACAGCAGCTGAAATGAAAGGTGGAGTTTAACAGGAACTTAGAGGTTCAAAAAGGCTACAAGGAAACAAGAGGTTGGCTGATCCATCAGTCAGCATTGTACAGGCTGGACACATGAGATGATGTCACTTTCAGAATCCAGCCAGTCTAAAGGATGGTAATACTGTCTTCCTGAAACTCACCGATGCATGTTGGAATAGAGATGTTCAAATGTTAGTGTCCAGTGAATGGGACAGTTCAGAATTGTAAAGACCCAAGATGGAAGATGGAATAACACATGCCATATTCACTTGGACTCAGTCAGTTCAGGGCTCCAAAGAGAAATTGGCCAGTGCAAAGGGAAATCTTCATCATTTTCACTCAGGAGTGACAGTAGGATTTCTTTAAATCTCATGGTTGGGAAGTTGCTAGTTGACTGTTATGAAATGGTCCAATGCCTGGATGTATATTTCCCTATAGGACTTAAAGAACAGAATTATACTGTGGAACACCAAGACTATTGTAGTATAGAGACAAATGTAATTACGTACAGCTACGCCCATTTAACTGCCCGTAGTCACTGCAGTTTAAATGGAATGCAATGAGTAGGGACCAATTACATTTCAATTAAATGTTTTACATAACGCTCTGAAGTATCACTTCTAACACTAAAAGCTTTGCAAGTATCGGAAATTTCTAAAGGTGTGATTAATGAAGCTGATGTTTTATGATCTCCCTTGAATTGAAACCCTCATTTTATCGGCATATTCTTGCACAGGCCAAATGACTGTTTTTAGTCCTGTTAAAATGAGATATATTAGCTGTTGTGTGTAAAAGCAGCACATGGTTACAGACCAGCATTAGTAATGTATTGCAGAGGTGTGTGGTGGAGCTACAGCATGTGCTGCTGCTTGACGGAGGATAGGGATGTGTCATTGTGATTGAACTGCAGGCTGGGGCTGTGTGTGTAGGTGGGCCTCAGCTGCAGGCACATTCTGTAATTCTAATGGGATGAGCGAGAGGCTAGTCTGACCGAGGGAGGGGGGGGGGGGGGGGGGGGGGGGGGCGCTGTGGTGCAACTGATGAAAGAATAGAGGGGGGCAGCGAGGGGGAGGAGGGAGGGGGGGGATCAAGGGCGAGAAAATGAAATGGCTTTTGACCTTGTCAGACTGTTAAGACTGACGGCCACAGAAGTGCAAAGTAGCGGGGTACCTGAGGGGCCCTTGCTGAGCAGGTTTGGGGGTACGGACGTGTGAACAGGGGTCTGCTACTCTAACCTCGGTCTCATTACTAGACAGGTGAGTCCAATCACACTGTCTCGGAAGTGTGGAAGGGAAATAACTTCAGCTAGACATTCTGAGTGGATATGCTGCAATGACATCTCCGGTGCACCCATGACTCTCTTTATGCATTACATTTTTACTTAAGATGACAAGTAATGGGCTCTGTAAATTGTGTGAAGCCGGTGTTATGCCCTAAAAAGAAGCGTCTGAATTAATCTGCTCCCCCTAATACAATTTCCCCCAGCTTGAGACTTCACGAGATATGCAAATGTCAAATAAATAATTCGTCTCTTTAGCATTTCAAGGCTTCGTCTCCAGCTCCGTTGTTAATAAGGAGCGAAGAGACGATAAGAGAAATAGGTTGTCGCCCTGCCAGTCACCTTGCTTTGAACTTCCGGTGAGGGAAGAATAGATTGAGGTCCCACAACTCATACAAGTGTGGACAGGCTCTTGATGGAACCTGTTTCTATATTAGTCTAACTGGAGCTGGTCATTCCCATCTGCCTCCAGATACCTGAGCTGTAGTTCCCAGCAGCTGGAGAAGGGGTGTGCCTCAGGTGGGCCTCAGGTGGGCCTCAGGTGGGCCTCAGGTGGGCCTCAGGTGGGCCTCAGGTGGGCCTCAGGTGGGCCTCAGGTGGGCCTCAGGTGTGCCTCAAGTGGGCCTCAGGTGGGCCTCAGGTGTGCCTCAGGTGGGCCTCAGGTGTGCTTCAGGTGGGCCTCAGGTGGGCCTCAGGTGTGCTGTATGTGCCTCTGGTCCTGCTGCTGCTGCTGCTGCTGATGATGATGATGATGATGATGATGATGATGAAGGACTTTAGATAATGGGTGTTGGGCTGTTTAGGAGACGAGCCCTTTCATCCCTGTGTGTCAGAACACAGCTGACAGTGAAGGGCTGCTGAGGTTAATCACACAACATCTTGAAAAGACGCTCTTCCCAAAGAAACAAAAGCCAGAATCATTAATTCACTCTTGAGTGACAGATGCAATAGATGGATGTTTCGATTTGTTTTGATCCGAAGTGTTTGAATTTTAATTAATTCCCTCCACAAGAAAGAAATGTTGACACACATGAAACACATTCTGGCATTTCTGATTGGTCTGAAAATGTAATGAAAATGTTTCTTTTGGGGGGTGGGGGGGGGGGGGGGGGGTGGAGGGTCGTCTTTGTCCTGTTATGCATAGACATTATTATGGAGGATGCAAGGTTACTTCCCATCAGGGGTTTCCTTATCTCTCTAATGTGGTGCTAAGGGATTTGCAGTATCAAAAGCAAAGCCATTTTATATTGCCACATGAGGTCACCTTGTGATTGATCCAGTAGTGCTTCAAATTGTCAAATGGATTTTCCTTGGTGAAAGTGTAGATTTGGCCTCCTTAAGATCATCTATTATTAATAAATAATAGTGAGATATGGATGTCATTCACCATCTGCATGACCCCTGATCTCACACAGGCAGCTAGGATCTAAAGATGGCTTTGAAACTTAATCTGGCTTCTAATTACTGCTAATTCCCATGAGCTCTGTCATTCAGTCACTTAAAAAGACTGTTGTTGTTTCTTGTCCTATAATCTTTGATGATATATAAAGGTCAGTTTCCTCCATGTAAGCTTCTTACATATAATTGGAGTCGGATGATGGCTGAAGAGGCCTCCTGTATTATCTAGACATTGCTGTTTCTTTACCCTGACACACTGCATATACTTTGTTAAAGTCACTAAAACATAATAATGTTTAAAATAATAAAATAAAAAATATAATAATAATAATGATAATAATCATTATTATTTGTATTAATTGGTTTTGTATCAAGCTGGAAACATGTGACCTTGTCCTTAACCCTTACTAGTGTGGCATATAAACAGCTGTTTATACCAGAACTGTTCATACTAACAGTTCCAGACCTCAGCTAGACATACTTGGACTTAATCACATGACTTAATCACATGACTGGGCCAGTGATCTAATCAAGACTCCTTCCTTTTCACTCCCAATAACTATTTGGATGTTTTCCTCTTTTTCACTTTATTGACCAATCATCATAAACAGTGAGTCTGGCCTGGGTTTTAAATATATTTCAATCTATAACTTGTTAAACCGAATCTTTTGGACAAGTCATTTACATTTAGTTCTGCATGCCTCCACAGGCTTCCTGTTCTGCCTGCATTTATAATCAGGTGATTCATTCAGTGGAGAGTGACTCACTGGCTGGGCAAGGCTGCAGGCAGTTCAGTGTGAATTTCAAGCAGCTTGTAGTCCTGAGTCAACTCTGGTTAAATGACAGCAGACTAAGTCAACAAGGGTTTGAGAGCCATTAAAACAACACGTCACAAACCAAGGTGTTAGGAGGGTGGATCTGAAGTGCTGCTTATTGTGCAGCATAACTGTTGCTGATTGAGGCAGCCTTGTGGAGCTCTTTGACTCAGCTCATGAGGTTCTGTTCTTAAGGAAACCAGCACAGTTAAGATTCATTTAATTCAAGACTCAGAAAAGGAAATGTGCTTCACAGCATGGGGTTGGCTCACGTACATTTTTATTTTTTTATTTTTTATGAAGCACTTACAAATTGTTTTTCCAACCTTCGCATTGGAGGAGATATATTCTCAATGTGTGCTGACTCTCGTCAGTAAGTATTTGGCCCTAGTGGTGCCCGGAGTTACTACATCTGTATTTATGTTATATGTCAGTAGTGGACCAAGCAGTAGGCCTGCAAGCACCCTGTAAAAGTGCTCCTCCACAGACAGTCAGTTGTGGAGCCTTGAAGTGGAACCAACAGTGAGTTTTTGTTGCTGTTTGACATTTAAGTTGTTAATTATGGTATAATGTTGGAAGTTATGTTTGACATGCTGGAATTATGTCACTAATTATGTCACACACAAACACTATGCTAACCGGGAAGCTAATTGTTGGCAATACCTCAGCTAGGTTGTTGACTCATTTGGTTCATTGTTAAGCCTTCGTGCTAATGTTTGTTTGCTATTTGCTGCATTTACGTTGCTAATACTTACCTGGGCACACAGTCACTGTAAAACAAAGATGTTAACTTCAGTTATATTATACTTACCTGATTTACAATCTGTAGAAGAAGAAAATTGTGGACAATCTGTTTTATTTCGATTGAGTCATGATATGTATTTGTGTTTTGTTGTGTTTCAGTTTTACAAAAAAGAAAGAAAAGAAATGAGAAGAGAAATCAAATGTACCAACAAACTTCAGTAAACGCAATCACACTGGAGTCAAGCCTACTGGGTCTTTCTTCTTTTGTTCGCTATCTGTCAGCATAATGCGGCCTATGTGTTATCAGGACAGAATAGTAAAATGTTGACCACTCAGCGAGGGAAGACAGTTGAATAACTGTGAACAGCATGCAAAAACGTCTCAAGATGAGCAACAACGGCCATGAAGAGCATCCATCCCAGATGGAGACAAGATCTCGTGCCTCAACTTCACACAAATCCTCCAGATCATCAGCCCAGTCATCGGTCAGCGCAGCTGCAACAAGGGCCAAGGCTAAGGCTGAAGCGGCAAAAATTAAAGTATCCTTTGCTGAAAAAGAGGCAGCTATGATGAAGGAGAAGGCGTCAATAGAGGCAAGTCTTCATGTGTTAAAGCAAGAGAAAGAAGCTACTGCGGCATCAACAGAGGCAGCTATATACGAGGCGGCCGCAGCAGAGTTCGAACAAAGCAAAAGTCACGCTCTCAGTGAGTTACGGGATTTAACTCTTGATGATCCAGTGAAACGCACCAAAAGCTATGTAGCAACACAGCCATTCAACACACATGCTCCACAGGAGCTACAGATACCTAGTCTACTGCCACCCACTGTTCACCCTAGACGAGTGAATACCCAACCTTCAATCAATAAGGCACAAGATTCACTGTATGAGTCTTTTACTGAAGAAATTGGACACACAGCTGCACCTACTGAACGCCATGTTCCTCGCTCTTCTCCAGAGCCATTTGTGCCAAAACAGAAATACCCGCCTCCAACATCGCAAACACATGTCTTAGCCCAGTATCTCATGAGGAAAGAGATGGTGAGCTCTGGACTTCTTGCCTTTGATGATTGCCCAGAGAATTACTGGGCATGGAAAGCCTCTTTCCTAGCAGCTATGAAGGAGCTAAACCTATCTGAGCAGGAAGAACTCAACCTACTGGTCAAGTGGTTAGGGCCCAAGTCATCACTTCAAGCCATGCGGATTAGAGCTGTGCATGTACATAATCCCAGACAAGGTGTGTGCATGGTATGGGAGCGCTTGGAGGAAACTTACGGAAGTCCAGAGGTGATTGAAAATGCTCTGCTGAAGAAACTAGATGCCTTCCCAGCTATCTCTAACAAAGACACACACAAGCTCAGAGAGTTAGGCGACTTGTTAAAAGAGCTACAAGCTGCAAAGGCTGAGGGATTCTTGCCTGGACTTATGTACCTCGACACAGCTAGAGGGGTGAATCCAATTGTTGAAAAGCTACCCTTCTCACTACGGGAACGCTGGATCACACAGGGTTCCAAATTTAAGGAGCGTTATCACGTACCTTTCCCACCATTCAGTTACTTTGTTGATTTCGTATGCTCCCAAGCTAAGACCCGAAATGACCCCAGTTTTGCATTCAACTTTTCCTCCATCCCCAGTCAATCCAGAGGTGGAAGGGAACAAAAACACATGCCAAAATCATTCGTCACAGTTAGGAAAACTGATGTTACAGCCACAGTTGGTGCATCGCAGGATAGCACAGCCGTGAAGAAAAATGAACCGGACAAAGAATGTCCTATACATAACAAACCTCACCCGCTGTCAAAATGCCGTGGATTCCGAGGGAGACACCTTGATGAGAGAAAAACATTCTTGAAAGAAAATTCAATTTGCTTTCGATGTTGTGCCAGCACCAAACACCTGGCTAAAGATTGCAAAACCAGGATACAATGCCGGGAGTGCGAAAGCGACAAACATACCTCTGCCATGCATCCTGGTCCAGCTCCGTGGTCATCTCCGTGGCAAGCTAGACACTCAACTGGGAGCGAGCAAAGCGGGGAGCAAAGTAGGGAGAATGAAAATTCTGCATGGCCTGTTGTCACTTCTAAGTGTACGGAGATATGTAGCGACGCACCACGACCTAAGTCCTGTTCAAAAATCTGCTTGGTTAAGGTGTACCATGCCGACAATCCAAGTAAGTCTCAAAGAGTGTACGCAATACTCGATGACCAAAGTAACCGGTCTTTAGTGAAATCGGAATTCTTCAATCTGTTGGGCATTAACGGCACCGCATCCCCATACACGCTAAAGACATGCTCTGGCAGAATCGAGACTGCGGGGAGGAAAGCAAGCAACATCATCGTGGAATCTCTTGATCAGAAAACCAAGGTTACACTTCCCACCCTGTTAGAGTGTAATCACTTGCCTGACGACCGATCAGAAATTCCAACACCTGAGTGCACCCGATATTTCCCTCACCTCAGACCAGTGGCTGATAAGATCCCAGCGCTTGACCACAGTGCACCCATTCTTCTGCTGCTGGGCAGGGACATTCTGAGCTTGCACAAGGTACGTGAGCAGCGCAACGGGCCACACAATTCGCCTTACGCGCAGCGTCTTGACCTCGGCTGGGTCATAGTGGGGGAGATGTGTTTGGGTGGTGCTCACAAGACTGAAGATGTCAATGCCTACAAGACACAGGTCCTTCAAAACGGACGCTCTTCCTTTCTTAAGCCATGCATTAACAGCATCCACATAAAGGAGAAGCCCGAGGGACTGACTCAGTGCGAGCCTCAGTCGCCCTCACAGGCCTTTCAAAAGACAAATAGGGCTGGTCTCGGAGACGGAGTGTTTCAGAAAACACCTGAAGATAACAAACCAGCCATGTCAGTGGATGACAGCGACTTTCTGAGAATAATGGAAAAGGAGGTGTATATGGACAATGAAAACCACTGGGTTGCACCCTTACCTTTTCGTTCTCCTCGTAAGCCCCTTCCCAATAACAGAGAGCAGGCCTCTCAAAGGCTCCATTCTCTCCAGCGCTCATTCAGAAAGAAACCTGAAATGAAACGGCACTTCTTTGAATTTATGCAGAAGGTGATCAGCAATCACCAGGCAGAGCCAGCTCCTCAACTACAGCCAGAGCAGGAATGCTGGTATTTACCAACCTTTGGCGTTTACCACCCCCAGAAGCAAGGGAAAATAAGGGTTGTTTTTGACTCTAGCGCTGAGTACAACGGAACGTCATTGAATGATGTGCTTCTTAGTGGACCCAACCTCAACAATACACTAATTGGTGTTCTACTAAGGTTCAGAAGAGAACAAATTGCTGTCACCGCCGATATAGAGCAAATGTTCTATGGGTTCAAGGTCAGAGAGGACCATCGCCATTTCCTCCGATTTCTGTGGCACAAAGATAATGATCCGCACAAGGAGATCATAGACTACTGGATGACTGTGCATGTGTTTGGCAACAGCCCATCACCAGCAGTGGCAACATATGGGCTGAGGAAGGCTGCAGAGCAAGGAGAGGCAGAACATGGCAGTGATGCGAAGGAGTTTGTCTTCAGGAACTTCTATGTTGACGATGGACTCACATCACTGGCCAAGGAGGACGAGGTTATCAGTCTCCTACAGCGAACCAAAACTCTGCTGGCGGAGTCCAACTTAAACCTGCACAAGATAGCTTCCAATAGCCCAAGGGTCATGGAGGCCTTTCCTGTTGAAGAACGAGCAAGTGACCTTAAAGATCTAGACCTTGGAGCAGACCCCTTGCCCTTGCAGAGAAGTTTAGGTTTAAACTGGGAACTCCAGACAGATATTTTCACCTTCAGAGTCTCAAGAGATATCAAACCATTCACTCGGAGAGGTATGCTGTCCACCATCAACAGTCTTTATGACCCACTTGGATTCGCATCTCCCATCACCGTCCAAGGCAAAGCGTTGGTGAGAGACATAACTGCAGAACAGTACGAGTGGGACATGCCCCTCCCACCAGAGAAAGAGATGCAGTGGAAAGCATGGATCAACTCCTTAACAGACCTGGAGCAGGTTTGCATACGGAGATCATACCTTCCAGTCTCTGTATCATGCTGTACATGGATAGAACTCTGTGTTTTTGCAGATGCCTCGTCCCTGGCAATAGCTGCTGTAGCTTACCTGCGTGCCCTGGATTCTGATGGAAGATGGCATGTAGGATTTGTTATGGGCAAATCAAAACTCGCTCCTTACCCCATGCACACCATTCCGCGCCTAGAGTTGTGCGCAGCAGTCGTGGCTGTTGAGCTGGCTGAAGTGATCCAATCTGAAATTGATATAGAGCTACACGCAGTCAGATTCTTCACAGATAGTCGCGTTGTACTGGGCTACATACACAACAGTTCACGAAGGTTCCATACCTACGTAGCTAACCGAGTAGCTCGTATTCGTGGATCTACTGAACCGAAACAGTGGCAGTACGTCTTGACTGACCACAATCCTGCAGACCAGGGAACCAGGCCATTCCCGGCATCTCACCTCTCATCGTCCAGTTGGTTGCTCGGCCCCCCATTTCTCAGTCAGTTGGCCACTGACCACGATGACGAAGCTGAAACTTTTGAGCTTGTTGACGCAGACTCAGACAAAGAAGTTCGACCCCAAGTGACCTGTCTTGTAACCAAGGTAGCGGAACAGGCTCTCGGTGCATCAAGATTTGAACGCTTCTCTTCTTGGAAGAGTCTTGTAAGGGGCATGGCAACTCTCATTCATGTAGCCAAGTCGTTCTCACAAGTGAAGAACAGTGACGGTTGCAAGGGATGGCATCAATGTAGTCAGCTGCTCAGCACAGAGCGTTCTCAAGCGAAGACGAGTGTGTTCACGGCTGTGCAAGAGGATGCTTACAAAGAGGAGCGGAAATGTTTGACGCAGGATACCAAAGTGCACCGACAAAGTCCCCTTGCCAAGCTTGACCCCTTCATCGATGATAGCGGACTGCTTCGAATTGGAGGTCGGATACGCAGGGCAGACTTAGAAGATCAAGAAAAACACCCACTCATCCTACCAGCCAGTCACCATGTGACTACGCTTCTGGTCCGACATTATCACGACAGGGTAGCCCACCAGGGTCGCCACTTCACAGAGGGTGCATTGCGCACTGCTGGTATTTGGATAATAGGTGGGAGAAGACTCATCTCCAGCACCATATACAAATGTGTCACCTGTAAGAAGTTGAGAGGAAAGAGAGAAGTTCAGAAAATGTCTGATCTGCCAGCAGACAGGCTGGCAACAGATCCACCCTTCACTCATGTGGGACTTGACGTTTTCGGCCCATGGACTGTCATCACGCGGCGGACACGAGGGGGAGCTGCTGAGAGCAAAAGGTGGGCAGTCATTTTTGCTTGTTTAAGTACAAGAGCAGTGCACCTTGAGGTTATTGAATCTATGTCGACCTCGAGCTTCATCAACGCCATGAGGCGCTTTCTAGCCATTCGTGGACCTGTCAAGCACTTACGGTCGGATAGGGGCACAAATTTTATAGGCGCATGTCGAGAATTGCAAATCAATACAGATGACCCTGAAATCAAGACCCACTTACAAGAGCTAGGATGTACATGGACCTTCAATGCTCCCCATTCCTCACATATGGGAGGAGCTTGGGAAAGATTAATAGGAGTGGCAAGGCGCATCTTGGATGGACTGCTACTGAAGGGTAGTGCAACCAGATTGACTCATGAAGTCCTGTCAACCTTGATGGCTGAGGTTATGGCCATAATGAATGCTCGTCCTCTGGTCCCAATTTCCTACGATGTAGAGGTACCTGAAATGCTCTCACCTGCCACACTGCTTACACAGAAAGCAAGTGTTAATCCTGCACCCCTGGGAGACTTCGAGTTGGATCATCTCTGCAAGGTACAGTGGCGCCAGGTCCAGAACTTGGCAGACTCCTTCTGGAAGAGATGGCGATCGGAGTATCTGGCAACACTTCAACCACGGAGGAAGTGGACTTTGGAGAAGCCTGACCTCAAGGAAGGTGACATTGTGTTGATAAAGGACAGTCAAGCAAACCGTAATATGTGGCCTCTGGGACGAATAGTTAAGGCCATTGCTAGTACAGACAACAGAGTTCGTAAGGTAATAGTGAAGACTCTTAGCCAAGGAGTACTTAAAGAGTACCTTAGACCTATTAATGATATTGTTTTACTCATGCCGGAGAAGAAAGGGTAAATTGTGGTATACATGTATACCAAGCGGGGAGTGTGCTGACTCTCGTCAGTAAGTATTTGGCCCTAGTGGTGCCCGGAGTTACTACATCTGTATTTATGTTATATGTCAGTAGTGGACCAAGCAGTAGGCCTGCAAGCACCCTGTAAAAGTGCTCCTCCACAGACAGTCAGTTGTGGAGCCTTGAAGTGGAACCAACAGTGAGTTTTTGTTGCTGTTTGACATTTAAGTTGTTAATTATGGTATAATGTTGGAAGTTATGTTTGACATGCTGGAATTATGTCACTAATTATGTCACATACAAACACTATGCTAACCGGGAAGCTAATTGTTGGCAATACCTCAGCTAGGTTGTTGACTCATTTGGTTCATTGTTAAGCCTTCGTGCTAATGTTTGTTTGCTATTTGCTGCATTTACGTTGCTAATACTTACCTGGGCACACAGTCACTGTAAAACAAAGATGTTAACTTCAGTTATATTATACTTACCTGATTTACAATCTGTAGAAGAAGAAAATTGTGGACAATCTGTTTTATTTCGATTGAGTCATGATATGTATTTGTGTTTTGTTGTGTTTCAGTTTTACAAAAAAGAAAGAAAAGAAATGAGAAGAGAAATCAAATGTACCAACAAACTTCAGTAAACGCAATCACACTGGAGTCAAGCCTACTGGGTCTTTCTTCTTTTGTTCGCTATCTGTCAGCATAATGCGGCCTATGTGTTATCAGGACAGAATACAATGGATAAATAGAAGTGTCTTTGCTTCAGCTGTTTTATATAACATTCCAGAGTGCGCACATTCAGACCACTATAAATCAAGGACTGTTTGGGGAAAGTGTCAGACCTCTTCTTTCTTTTTCTTTTTTTTCATGGATTGTGCCGGAATGAAATTGCATCTTAAACCTTTCAATGTTTTTCAAATTCTTGAAGGCGAACATTGTAGTTTGGAAACCTCTGGAAGACGTGTTTCCTCCAGTAACCATCACAGTGTGGTTCACTTTGCAAAGATCTCTCCTCCACAACATTGTTCATGCTGAGGTTGTTTTTCAGAGACTGTAAAAGCAGGAATTTCTCTTTGGCCTTTTGCATTTCCTGTCGTTTGACATGTTCAGTAGCAGTGAGATCTTTAGGCTTGATAAAAGGCTTCTTTCAATAGGCACCCTATTATAGGACCGTATTAACTATGGGATGTAACTAAGGTGCTCACACACACTTTATTCTGCTGCCTCTCCTCCGGGGTTGTACCAGCCCTCCAACAAGCCCTGTGGCTGAGGGACATGGTGGCATATTCTGCACTGGGGGGGTCACCTCTTTCTCAACTAATTACTGCTCATTTCACCGTTAAATGCCTCTTCACGAGCCGAAGGCCAGCTAAGCGAGTGGGACGTTTCCAAGTTCAGTGGGAGGAAGACTTTAAATGCCAGAGGTGATTAAAGTCAATATCACCCTGCTGCACCGTGCTGTGGACTCCTGCCCCCCCCCCCCCCCACCCCCCCACCCTGCTGCACCATGCTGTGGACTCCTGCCCCCCCCCCCCCACCCCCCCACCCTGCTGCACCATGCTGTGGACTCCTGCCCCCCCCCACGCACACACACACACACACGATAAGCTGCTCTCTTAATTATTCATTGTAAGATGAAGGGATGTTTTCTTGTTTTCTCATGTGGAGGAGTTGGGGTGTGAGTGTGTGTGTGAGTGAGTGTGTGAGTGTATGTGTGAGTGTGTGTGTGTGTTGTGCAGCATCAAAGTCCATATCTTGCGTGATGCCATATAGAGCAGATGTTGTTGAGGGGGGGGGGGGGGGGGGGCAGTGTGTCCCCTGCAGGCTGGTGTGTGACTTCTGCACCCCAGAGAACTGGCTGCTGCCAACTTACATTGTATTTGAGTTTATGAACATGCTAATTCTGTGAAAACACCAATGTACTTAGCCCACAGTAAAACCCTCCAACGTGGATTTCTACAGACAGATTTCTGCTGTTAATTAAGTTGTATTGGTTCCAAGTCCACCTTTGTTGTGGGTTTCTCTTTAAAATGAAAGACTATATTTGAATAAAGTGGATAATATTATGTTGATTAAATATATTTTGGTCTAATACTGTAGTTTAAACCAGTGGATTTAAAGGAGGTTGCCTCTCAGTCTGGGGTTAAAACAGGACTCTTTTTTATGTTGTATTAACTACTATAGCAATAAGGTCAACAGCATAACATTGTAATCCTATTCAGAGTACAGCAGTGTGTGTACAGTACAGTATTTCATGTCTACTGTATGAGAATAATATTTCAAGAACGTCTTTTGGAGCTGTGCTATCCTCGTCCTAATCTAAATTATACTTCCTTCTCTCCTGCCAAGGAAAACTGTTCATTGAAGTGTGCAACAATAGGAAAATGCTTGTTCAATGATGAGGAGGCTACTTGAGTTAGTAGTTTCTACTGAGTGTGGAGGCTAAATGACAATCACTCTCTATTCTCTGTCTCTGTTCTCTTTTCTCTCTGTGTAATAGCTGGTAAGTGATTATCACTGCGTTCTGAATGCCAAGCTCAGCCAGATAAGGTGTTTAGTATTTTCCTCATTCAGAACCTTCCAGATTGGGTGCAGTGCGGTACAGTGATACAGAACACCACACAATGTTTAGCTTTATTGTGATTAACAAAACACTGACTACTAACCTCAGAAAGCTCGTTTGTATTATAAAGCTATTGAATGCAGTGTCATTTTTAATGTGAAACACAACATTGTTGTGTTGCCATGCTGTGACTGTAGTTCCACTGAGTCTCTCTGAGTGTTGGGTTCGTCCTGTGAGGGGAGGGACTAGACAGGACAGCATGGGACCACTGCTACCATGTAGAAGGACAGAAAATACTGAAGTATGACTGCATAATGTACCTGATAAGACTGCATAGTCAACATCAACTGCATAGTTGCCCTTGTGGAAACTATATATGTTGTTTAATGACTAATGAACCAGCTGAAGTGTAACCAAGACAAGTTCCCTGTTAGTGTATTTAAGTCATAACTAGTTTGTGTTTGCATGGGTGATTTTATAATGAGACTTTACTGTGCCAATACCTTGTCTTCAGAGTAGCTACTGAGACAAAGGTTGTGATGTGCCTGCTTACTGCCAGCGTGAGGAGAATCACTAACCACACAGCCAAGCTTCTCTCATCGGCGCCCTTAGCTTTGAAATGGGACTCCAGTGAACACCTTAGGGTCTTGTTATCTCGCACTGGATCCTGCCTTGCTAAATGAGTAGTGGGCCCAGGCTGTATACGCTGCTTCGGTCCTGCCTGAAGGATCAAAAACTCTGTGACAAGGTCACTGTCCGTGTGAAATATGAGGAGAGGTGACCTTTGGAATCAATTATTCTTTTTTTTTCCTCCTCCCCTTCCTGCCATGGCTGTGCAGTTTTTATTTTCGCCAGTTTAGCTGCAAGTGGCACTAAGGAGTTGTGAAGGTCGCTCAGTCTTGGGGAGGCGGGGGGGGGGGGGGGGGGGGGGGGGGGGGCGGCCTCCCCCTGTCTGGGTGTGTTTGTGGGATTGTTACACGGTTCCCCTGCCTTCACATGCATCAGACCCAACACAACAAACCAGATCCTCCATGGAGGATCCAGGACAGATGACCTCACCCCTCAAACCCTGAGCAGAACAGGAGACCTGTGTGTTTATCTGTGTGAGAGCTCCACCACCAGCCACGCCATCTTTAGGCTTTTCCACTCCAACTTGACTTGACTATGGCTCCCTAGTTTAGCAGGAATACTTCCATTAATGAGTTCTTCTACCCCTTGTTGCCAAGACATCAGAGACCAATGTGTTTTTGTTTGTTCTTATGGTCTGTTGGTGTTTTCATTCGTAACAATTGTGCCATATCAAAAGATTTACCTCCATATGATTTATTATGAACTTTGGTCACATCATTTGTGATGTGCAATTGAGTCCTCGGTTAAGTTTAAATTCAACTTAAATTAATGTGCTCCTCGTGATCAAATTAAACGTTTGCATAAGAATATTAAGCCACTGTTACATAAAGACTGGCAGCCTGTTTATGCACCAGTCCCACAATCATATGACTCAGTGTGTTGACATGGGAACACATCTGGACTAGACTGCAGTGTTATAGTGAGTTCAGCTTTACTCATCTGGACTAGACTGCAGTGTTATAGTGAGTTCAGCTTTACTCATCTGGACTAGACTGCAGTGTTATAGTGTGTTCAGCTTTACTCATCTGGACTAGACTGCAGTGTTATAGTGAGTTCAGCTTTACTCAAAGCTGCTTCATTCCACTCAGAAAAAGCTTTTATCATATCCTAATGAGACTTGCATGTTGTTTATCCCAAAGCCACAAGCTCACCAGTATTATGACACAGTAAGTGCTTGTTGAGAGTGCAGGCTGGTGTGTTGCAGACCGCATGGTTACAGACTGCATGGTTACAGACTGCATGGTTACAGACTGCATCCTTACAGACTGCATCCTTACAGACTGCATGGTTACAGACTGCATCCTTACAGACTGCATGGTTACAGACTGCATGGTAACAGACTGCATGGTAACAGACTGCATGGTAACAGACTGCATGGTAACAGACTGCATGGTTTCAGACTGCATGGTTACAGACTGCATGGTTACAGACTGCATGGTTACAGGCTGTATGGTTACAGACTGCATGGTTACAGACTGCATGGTTACAGACTGCATGGTTACAGACTGCATGGTAATAGACTGCATGGTTACAGACTGCATGGTTACAGACTGCATGGTAACAGACTGCATGGTTACAGACTGCATGGTTACAGGCTGTATGGTTACAGGCTGCATGGTTACAGACTGCATGGTAACAGACTGCATGGTTACAGACTGCATGGTTACAGACTGCATGGTAACAGACTGCATGGTTACAGACTGCATGGTAACAGACTGCATGGTTACAGACTGCATGGTAACAGACTGCATGGTTACAGACTGCATGGTTTCAGACTGCATGGTAACAGACTGCATGGTTACAGACTGCATGGTAACAGACTGCATGGTTACAGACTGCATGGTTACAGACTGTATGGTTACAGACTGCATGGTTACAGACTGCATGGTAACAGACTGCATGGTTACAGACTGCATGGTTACAGACTGCATGGTAACAGACTGCATGGTTACAGACTGCATGGTAACAGACTGCATGGTTACAGACTGCATGGTAACAGACTGCATGGTTACAGACTGCATGGTTACAGGCTGTATGGTTACAGACTGCATGGTTACAGACTGCATGGTAACAGACTGCATGGTTACAGACTGCATGGTTACAGACTGCATGGTTACAGACTGCTTGGTTACAGACTGCATGGTTACAGACTGCTTGGTTACAGGCTGTATGGTTACAGACTGCATGGTTACAGACTGCTTGGTTACAGACTGCTTGGTTACAGACTGTATGGTTACAGACTGTATGGTTACAGACTGCTTGGTTACAGGCTGTATGGTTACAGACTGCATGGTTACAGACTGCATCCTTACAGTTTGAGTACAGTCCTTTGAGTTTGTAGCTCAGGGAGGAGCAGCAGACTAGACAGCCATCAACACTAGTTAGAAAACAGCTGGAATCCAGCACCTTGTTCATGAAGCAATATCTGTGGATTATGGCTCCAGTTTGCCATCTGTGTGCCGTCAACTCACATGTGAGCTACATCATCAGCTGGACGCTCTGACCCCGCCCCCATGTGTTAGATTAACCAATGACAAGCAGGTCACCTTGCCTTCGCCATTTACATGTCTAACATTTAAGACAAACATATAAAACAGTCACAGCTTTCCAGGTTAAATAGATGTTATTTTGGAGTTATCTTTAAATACACTTCTGGATCTACTATATATGGTCAAATTGATCAGAAATTGTTTTGTTCAGTACCACTGAGTTGGAACATCAGGAATGAATCTAAAACGTGGTCAGTAAAATGTTTGTCATAATTCTTTTGAAAGATAATTTATTTGCACACATTTCTGTAAACTGTAGTTAATTTGTATATTTAATATTAACCAGCCGTAACCAGCTGTACAGTATGTACATCATGCAGACTGATTTGAGATATGACAACAAAGTATTGCTAATTGAAGGTCTAATTATCATAGTAGGGCTTGTGTTCAGGATAAGTGTGGGGAGCTGAGTTAGCTGACTGGTCAGGCTTTAGCTTACAGCCTCTTAACACTTCGCAGAATAGAAGCATCAGCACCTTCACAAGGATTTCCCTACAGCTTATCGCTATTTAACCTGAATGTTCTGATAGGATTGTCTGTGATGTGTAGTGACAGGTACAAGAGCCTGGCTAGAGCTGTACTACCTGTACAACAAGCATGTGCCACTCCAGACTCCTCCCTGTTTGTGGTCTTAAACATGTTGTTGTTGTTGTTGTTGTTGTTGTGTACTTGTGTCATTGTTTTGAGAAAATTCCTCTTAGTTCATCAGTGTAGGAAGCATAGCTGTAATAATGTCCCTGTACTTGCTGTAAGTTGCTCTGGATAAAAGCATCTGCTAAATGACTAAATGTCATAACAAACCGGTTCAAACCGGTCTGCCCAGTCAGTGAGACTTGTTCCTCTTCATATGATCCAATCAGCTTCTCAGTTGGCTGTCATTGATTTACACATGTAGTCATTGATCTGATCATTATTGATGCTGGTCCAAAGGTCCTCATGTACACAAGTGCTCCCTGTGTTTTTTTCTGCCACGTTAATTTTCTTTGAGAAGCCAGAAGCAAACTGACTGTAGTGAAATTTTGCATTCATGCACAACATGACGTGGTGTCTTTGGTCAAGGCACTTCACCCTACCAGCCTTGGGGGGAATGTCCCTCCTGTACTTGCTGTAAGTCTTATTATATATATTATATATTAATGAATTATAAAAGATAGTTACCGATAATCATTTTAACGTTTTTCTTTTACAAATGACCCATGGATAATAATGAGATCTGTGGATGACTTGATGATGACATGATCATCCAGGTTGTTATGTCAGAAAGGTTCTTCTAACCACAGCAGCAAAGTGAAGTACTGTCTGTACTCATTATCATGCTAATACTGTGCTACAGAAACTATCCAGGGAGCCTCACCATGAAGGACTTAGGTTGTGATCCGCTCCCTTGATTATGGTCTGGGGTCAGTGATTATGCAGTTGGCCATAGAGATTCTTATGACATCCCCTACAGACACGCTGAAGTGGTGGAGAGCCAGGGTGACAGCTTCTCCAGGGGGCCTCCCTGCTGAGGGCCTCCCTTCTAAGGGCCTCCCTCCTGAGGGCCTCCCTGCTGAGGGCCTCCCTCCTGAGGGTCTCCCTGCTGAGGGCCTCTCTGCCTAGGGCCTCCCTGCTGAGGGTCTCCCTGCCTAGGGCCTCCCTGCTAAGGGCCTCCCTCCTGAGGGCCTCCCTGTTGAGGGCCAGGCTGAGCAGTGGAGGTATTAGTGAATATTAGTAATCAGATTATACAGACTGTGTATTAACACTGTGTACTGTAGCCCTCTTCAACACTACATGCTTATGTCCATGGGGGGTGGGGGGGGGATGAGGTCAGCTTTACTTTGGATCAAACTTAAGTCAAATGAGAATTAGATGGTTGGATGATTTAATAGCAGTTTTTCACCTTTTGTTCAACTTTCGTTCCTATACTCGTGGATTTGATGCTGATATTTGACTTCGGGGACCCCTGCCTGTGTCTCTATAGAAAGAGAAACTATTCAAAAGTTATCAGCCGCAGCCCTGTCAGTAGTTATGCATTCAAATATAATGAGCTGTCTACCAGAACCTGTTCCAGTCCCATTTAGTGACATGCAATTTGAGCCTTTAAAATCTCAAAGGTTTGCGTTATTCAGCTTCGTAAGCATTCCATCAAGCAGTGTTCAAGGTCTGGGTGGGACATTGACAGACAGATTAACGAGGGGAGGTTAAATTGCTTAGCGCTGAGGGAACGCTATAAGTTGACAACGGCAGTCACAGTCTGACGGGGTTTCCTCGAGAGTTTCCAGGGGTTCCCAGGTGGACTTGATGAGTTGCAGGTAGACTATTACAGGGCTCATACACATTTAATCATGGAGCTTAAGTTCCAAGGTCTTGGATGTTCATGAAAGTTTGATGTGTGACAATCAATGTGTGGGTTCATTTATAGGACTAATGGCTATCTTTATCAGACCAGAGTTACATTTCAAGTGACGCTTTAGGCAAATTTCGCACAAACACAATTTAAGAATAGTACATTGTGAGAAAGATGAATTGGCAATTGATACAGATTATGAAAATAGACCGCATTTATGTAACAGAATGTTCTACATTTTCCTTAAGGTAGAGCCCATTTAAGTTGGATGAATATCTTTTGACAAATCAAGGCATTCATTTTGTGCAAACCAATGTGCTTGGTTTTCAATAAATGAAGCAGGATTCACTATACCCCTGTATTTTGCAGCATACAATGTAAAACTGGAATAATGTTAAAATCAATTATTAATTTCATTTTAAATGGAGGCTGGCTGTGCGATAATGCTTACAGGAAGTCGAACTAAATATGGTTTGTTTTTGTACATTTAAGAACACTACCTAGCTTTCCTGTTCTCATCAGTACTTCTGCTGGATGGGCTATAATGAGGGGAAAGGCTGAATATTAGACATGGCACATTCATCACATTTGCCATCATCCATCTGTGATTGTGCCAATTACCCCCCAACCTCCCTCTCTACTCAACTGGAGAGGAAGAAGAGAGGAAAGGAGGAAAGTGATTTTCCGTAAACTCCACACACCACAGATGAGCGCAGTATGAATTTGATTACCCTCTGAAAAATGTGGTTAATTCCTCCAGCACCTGGTCTCATTTTAAAGGTGCCATAATTTAGTGTTAGTCTTCTGACATCTACTGATTGATCCTGGGCTCATGTGTGGGCACATCCCCTAAGACAGAACTGGAAGTGTGAGACACACACCACACACACACAAACATACCACACACACACACCTCAGGCACACACCACACACACTCCACACAAACACCCCACACGCACACACACACCACACACACTCCACACTAACACCACACACACACACACTCCAAACACACATACCACACACACACCACACACGCACTCCACACACACACCACACACACTCCACACTAACACCACACACA
Source organism: Neosalanx taihuensis (assembly GCA_030340665.1). NCBI lineage: Eukaryota > Metazoa > Chordata > Actinopteri > Osmeriformes > Salangidae > Neosalanx > Neosalanx taihuensis. Next base: position 19,459,800 of record CM059290.1, read on the forward strand.
CTCCACACAAACACCACACACACACCACATGCACACACACACACCACACACACTCCACACTAACACCACACACACACACACCACACACACACACCACACACACACACCACAGGAGAGACGTGTTAGTGAACAGGATTCATGTTCTTCAGTTTCTGTTCTGTCCAATCCCAGCATTTTCCCTAAATCATGAATCTGTCTAATAAAGTTCTGTTGTAAACTAGATTCATGCATCTATTTCCAGCCCATCTGTTCACAAAGCTCCTTCCTTCAGAAATATCTTTGAAGCAGCTCTCACAGAGGACTGAACACAGTAGCAGTCAAATGTGTCAGGTTTCTATTATGCTGGCGTTATTAAAGATAGACAGTCCTTTGCGATGAAATCTCACACTCCTGATTCTGTATACATTCTGTCACGTGAAAGTTTCCTCTCATGCTACACAATATTACTCGCAATTATTGAGGTGTTTTTATTTGACCTTAGTCAGCACCATGATGAACAGTATCATGGTCTTGTCGTAAGTGGATATTCTGCACCTCATATCATCGTATGTCCTCTGAAACTCTGAAAAAGGAAATGGTACACAATGCTGACGTCAAAAGCATACACCCATGGATGTGGAAATCGAATGTAGGAAATGCACAGTTGGTACCATTTACAGACTGTCGATTATTATAAATGTTGTTCTCACTGTAAAAATCAACATGGACTAGCATCACTTCAAGTGTTGTTGGATTGTGGCAGTAACAGAGTGTGTCAGTCCTCCTGTCTTGACCCTTCTCCCTCTCTCCTCTGTGTCCTCAGGTAACCGATAGGATGGTGGTCGGGGAAGTGAGCGGGCACAGCTACTTGGTGGCCTGCTGGCAGCCCATCCTGATTCTCATGCTGGGCACAGTTCTGTCTGGTTCCACTACTGGCTGCCCCTCACGCTGCGAGTGCAATGCCCAGGAACGCTCTGTCATGTGCCACCGGAAGAAGCTCATGACCGTCCCTGAAGGGATTCCCACTGAAACACGGCTGCTGGACCTCAGCAAGAACCGCATCAAGAACATCGGCCCAGACGAGTTCACCAATTACCCCAACCTGGAAGAGTTGGAGCTCAATGAGAACACCATTTCAGCTATTGAGCCCGGAGCCTTCAATAACCTGTACGGCCTGCGGACATTGGGGCTGCGCAGTAACAAGCTCAAGCTCATCCAGTTGGGAGTGTTCACAGGCCTGAGCAACCTGACGCAGCTGGACATCAGCGAGAACAAGATCGTTATTCTGCTGGATTACATGTTCCAAGATCTGTACAGCCTCCGCTCTCTGGAAGTGGGTGATAACGACTTGGTTTTCATCTCACACAGGGCCTTCCACGGTCTCAGCAGCCTGGAGCACCTGACGTTGGAGAAGTGTAATCTAACGTCCGTGCCGACTGAGGCATTCACCCACCTCCACAGTTTAGTCACCCTCAGGCTGCGCCACCTCAACATTAACGTCATACGGGATTACTCCTTCAAAAGGCTCTACCGCCTCAAAGTACTGGAGATAGTCAACTGGCCCTTCCTGGATACCATGACTTCCAATTGCCTCAATGGATTGAACCTGACCTCCCTGACTGTTGCCAGTGGCAACCTGACCTCCGTTCCTTACGTGGCTCTGCGGCACTTGGTCTACTTGCGCTTTCTCAATCTGTCCTATAACCCGATCCACACCATCGAGGGGAACAAGCTCCACGACCTTCTGAGGCTGCAGGAGTTCCACCTGGTTGGAGGCAGGCTGGCGATGATCGAGCCCTACTCCTTCCGGGGTCTCAACTACCTGAAGATCTTAAACGTGTCGGGAAACAGTCTGAACACGTTGGAGGAGTCTGCTTTCCATTCGGTCGGTAACCTGGAGACCCTGGCCCTGTACGACAACCCTCTGGCCTGCGACTGCCGCCTGCTCTGGGTGTTTCGCAGACGCTGGAGACTCAACTTCAACCGTCAGCAGCCCACCTGTTCCTCTCCTGAGTTCGTCCAGGGGAAAGAGTTCAAGGACTTCCCAGACGTTCTGCCGGGGAACTACTTCACATGCCGCAAGTCCAGGATTAGGGATCGCAAAGCTCAGCAGAAATTTGTCGACGAGGGAACCACGGTTCAGTTTGGCTGCCAGGCGGATGGAGATCCTGCTCCAGTGATCATGTGGCTTTCCCCGCAGAAGCAGCTGATCACAACCAAAACAATCGGACGGCTCACAGTGTTTTCTGACGGTAGTCTTGAGGTGCGCTACGCCCAAATCCAGGACAATGGTACATACGTGTGTATAGCTAGCAACGCAGGTGGCAACGATACTTCCCTGGCTCACCTCCACGTCCACAGCTACTCTCCTGATTGGCCACACCAGCCCAACAAGACATTCGCCTTCATCTCCAACCAGCCCAACGACAACGGCGTCAATGGGACTCGAGCCAACGTCCCGTTCCCCTTTGACATTAAGACCTTAATCATTGCCACCACTATGGGGTTCATATCTTTCTTGGGCGTTGTCCTGTTCTGTCTGGTGCTGCTGTTCCTGTGGAGCCGGGGGAAGGGGAACACTAAACACAACATCGAGATCGAGTACGTGCCACGCAAGTCCGACGCTGGAATGAGCAGCAACGGTGCTGATGCTCCCCGCAAGTTTAACATGAAGATGATTTAGAGGGGGGCTGTGTGGTGGACGATTGTGATGTTGGGACACACAAAAAAAAGGCTGATATGTCTACTTCTCCCTTACAAACCTGTGGAAGCTGGGAATCATAGAGTCATTGTTTTCTGGACTGAAGACCTCGAGAGGACGAGTTCTTTGCTTTTCGTGATGCGGCCATGTGGACGATGAGAGCTCAGCAGAAGCTCCACATCATTGGCACATTCTCTAAGGACTTCAGCTAATTTTGTTGTAAACGGTTCATATTCCTGTGGATTTATATTGGGAAAAAAATGGTATAAAAAGAAATTTAAAAAAAAATGTTCGTAACTAACGGCAGAATGCGAAAGGCGGACCATGTTTTTGGTCTTTGAAATCTTTTTGCTTGTCATTTTATTTTTCTTCCTCGCTATCAAGGATAGTGGAATTTTTGTTTTATCAAAGAGTAAAAAGTCGACTTGTATGGGTTGATGAGCACATTTAAATAACGATGTTATTCTAACATGTTGAAGTGCACCCATAAGATTGATAGAATGTTATGTCAGTAACACCATGTCATAGTTTGGGCATTAGAGTATTCTGACATTAATCTGCTCTGCCAAAGCTTTTGGTTCTGTAGTTGCTGTTGTATTTTCTGGTCAAAATGCCATAATTTTACCTGTACTGTACATTGTGTCATTCAAGTAAGAATTTTGTAACATACATTCCTGCATTTTCATAATCTCAGCAGCAGAACTGTGGAACCATAAAAACATAGAAGCAAACTGGGTAATGAACCGTTATTTTGTCAGTTGATCAAATGTAAGGTTAAAAGTGGGATGAAAGAGTGTTTTACGTCAAAAAATGTTTACATCCAAGTACCGGTTTGTCTCTTAAGTAAATAATTAATGGTGCAACAAGCTTTTTGAGGACTATCTTCCATAGTGAAGTAAACCAGTACGGTACATTACACTTATCTCTTTCTGTTCAGAAGTAAGAAGACATGTAGACAACATGCTGGGTTAAACTGTGCACATGACAACAACTGAGAGTGCTTCTCATCCCATGAATGTGCATGTATACTCTACTGTCTCCAGTAGTCCACCTTCTACACTGCATCCCAAATGGTCTTATATAAGGGTTATATGTTTGTGGGTAACATGATTATGGATGATGGAAGTGGCCCAGCTCTACTCTGTTTTAGAGAATGTGCTCAACAACCTGTGAAATGTTTCTTTTTAATCTAACATTAGTGAGATTGTATCTTATTTTGCAGATATTATTTGTTCTCTTTCCTTTGCAAACCGTGCGGTAAAAAAAACAGTTCCAGAGAAGGTCTGTTTTCTGGTTACGTTTCCAAATATGATGTGAAGAATTTGAGCATAAAAGATTCCTAACATTTATTCAGCTTCTGGAAGCACAGAACAGTACTGTTGTTTACCTTTGCAAGTCTGTGTACAGATGGGCCTGCAGGTGTGTACCAGGATAACATTAAGTTATTTATGATTGACGACCAAACAGTAATGGGTTGGATGTATGGATGGAATATGCAGATGGTGCCGGGACACAGATGGTTTCACCCATGGAGCCGGGACACAGATGGTTTCACCCATGGAGCCGGGACACAGATGGTTTCACCCATGGAGCCGGGACACAGATGGTTTCACCCATGGAGCCGGGACACAGATGGTTTCACCCATGGAGCCGGGACACAGATGGTTTCACCCATGGAGCCGGGACACAGATGGTTTCACCCATGGAGCCGGGACACAGATGGTTTCACCCATGGAGCCGGGACACAGATGGTTTCACCCATGGAGCCGGGACACAGATGGTTTCACCCATGGAGCCGGGACACAGATGGTTTCACCCATGGTGCCGGGACACAGATGGTTTCACCCATGGTGCCGGGACACAGATGGTTTCACCCATGGTGCCGGGACACAGATGGTTTCACCCATGGTGCCGGGACACAGATGGTTTCACCCATGGTGCCGGGACACAGATGGTTTCACCCATGGTGCCGGGACACAGATGGTTTCACCCATGGAGCCGGGACACAGATGGTTTCACCCATGGTGCCGGGACACAGATGGTTTCACCCATGGTGCCGGGACACAGATGGTTTCACCCATGGAGCCGGGACACAGATGGTTTCACCCATGGAGCCGGGACACAGATGGTTTCACCCATGGTGCCGGGACACAGATGGTTTCACCCATGGTGCCGGGACACAGATGGTTTCACCCATGGAGCCGGGACACAGATGGTTTCACCCATGGAGCCGGGACACAGATGGTTTCACCCATGGAGCCGGGACACAGATGGTTTCACCCATGGAGCCGGGACACAGATGGTTTCACCCATGGTGCCGGGACACAGATGGTTTCACCCATGGAGCCGGGACACAGATGGTTTCACCCATGGAGCAAACTGAAGCAGCTTTGACGTAATCCGTTTATAGAAAAACCATTGCTCAGACTCTTTGTTCTGTCTGGCTGAATGCTCTCTCTCTCTCTCTCTCTCTCTCTCTCTCTCTCTCTCTCTCTCTCTCTCTCTCTCCTCTCTCTCTCTCTCGCTCTCTCTCTCTCTCTCTCTCTCTCTCTCTCTCTCTCTCTCTCTGTCTCTCTTCGCTCTCGCTCTCTGTCTCTCTCGCTCTCTCTCTGTCTCTCTCGCTCTCTCTCTCTCTCTCTCTCTCTCTCTCTCTCTCTCTCTCTCTCTCTCTCTCTCTCTCTCTCTCGCTCTCTCTCTCTCTCTCTCTCCTCTCTCTTCGCTCTCTCTCTCTCTCTCTCTCTCTCTCTCGCTCTCTCTCTCTCTCTCTCTCTCTCTCTCTCTCTCTCTCTCTCTCTCTCTCTCTCTCTCTCTCTCCTCTCTCTCTCTCTCTCTCTCTCTCTCTCTCTCTCTCTCTCTCTCTCTCTCTGTCTCTCTCGCTCTCGCTCTCTGTCTCTCTCGCTCTCTCTCTGTCTCTCTCGCTCTCTCTCTCTCTCTCTCTTCTCTCTCTCTCTCTCTCTCTCTCCTCTCTCTCTCTCTCTCTCTCGCTCTCTCTCTCTCTCTCTCTCTCTCTCTCTCTCTCTCGCTCTCTCTCTCTCTCTCTCTCTCTCTCTCTCTCTCTCTCTCTCTCTCTCTCTCTCTCTCTCTCTCTGTCTCTCTCGCTCTCGCTCTCTGTCTCTCTCGCTCTCTCTCTGTCTCTCTCGCTCTCTCTCTCTCGCTCTCTCTCTCTCTCTCTCTCTCTCTCTCTCTCTCTCTCTCTCTCGCTCTCTCTCTCTCTCTCTCTCTCTCTCTCTCTCTCTCTCGCTCTCTCTCTCTCTCTCTCTCTCTCTCTCTCTCTCTCTCTCTCTGTTCATCGTGGCTACTGTACTTAGCTTTTTTTCTGGTCCTGTCAAGAATTTTTATTTTATTTTGAACCCAGGACTATGTTATACATGTAGTCCCAAGCCAACCTTTTTATTAAAAAAAGTTATAAAATATATTTAAAAACTACATTCAAATTGTTCTGTGCAATAAAAGTAATATGCAGATTTTTTTTTATTAACATTTTATTGATGTTATATTGTTGAACATATGGTATGTTGTATTAAACAATCTATGGAGTTTTTTTAAACACCTGATAGTCCCATTTTGATTAAATCAAAACACATTCAGCAACACTTTGAATGGAAAGACAAAAACCTATAATGATGTTAGATGCAGCCTTTACAGTACTGTATTACTGTGTGAGTTAACAACTGTTGGCATAGGATAAGGGTTATGATCCGGTCACTGGCTATCGTCTGAGTCAAATAGTGACTCAAGAGGTCTTCCCAAGCAGAAATATATTTGAGATATTTGAGACCAGGATCACAATACAGACTGACCGTTTTTTTTTAACAAGAACTCAGGATTTCATTTTGTAGTATCTTGCAGCAAAATTGTAAATGTAAAAACACACTGGAACTCCATGTTGAATTGGATTTCAGAAGCTTTTTTCATGTTTTATGTCTTTGCTGCCTTGGCTGCCAAAAAAACCCACTGGGACCAGTTTTCTTCTTCCCTCCAGCAGTATCAAAGCCTACTCATTTATCTTCTCTCTTGAAAATAGACAGGCAGCATAGAAGGCGAGGGTTGCTATTCCTGACGTCCCATGGCTCGTCGGAGTAATGGTGAATCCATTGTTTTCAGTCCTCATGCATTGGAGATGCGCTTGATTTGTAGGTCAGGATAAACAAGCAGAGCGACTCTGACGTCACACAACAGTCAGACAAACCTACAGATCTGCAGGCGTCACTCCTAAATTTAACTGAAGGTGCTTCACTATAGTTCAATCAAAAATCAATGGGTATGGAGGTACAAGTGTGCACTGAACACAAATACTTCCTATTACCTTTCTAACCTTTACATTGTTTGTGTACCTCGCATGTTGCAATGTCTGACATTTGCTTGCACAAAGCTAGCTTTCAGATCACCTACTGTGTGCTTTGAAGAGTTGCTGAATGAAGTCTGTGGTCTATTCAGCTAGCAAAGACTCAGCATTGCACTTCCTGATCCTCCTACTGAAAATTCAATATCCATGTTCAAAACCTCTTGACATTGTATTTCAATTTGGAGATGCCGACATCAAAGCATGTGCTGATGCAACTCAGTCAGTTTCACTGCTGAAGAAGTTCACGATCTGAATATTTAAAATGGAACTGAATTACTGAAATGTTAAGAGTTACGTTAGATCTGGACAGGAGTGAATTGCTCTACAACTTTAATGTCCTTTGCACAACTGAACTACAATGTAATTGTCACACACTGCCCTGTAATTCTTAGCTACCTTAAACTAGTTGGTTGTGACTTTCTATGGTAAAATGTAGTTGTCAGTGGTTAAACTCAAGTAATTTTTGTCCCGTAAAGATCAGCCACCCTCTTCACAACAAAAAATGTTAGTTAAGGAACATGATTCCTCAAATCTGAATGTATTTAATGTCACAGTGGCACAAACCGGATTTACCAGCCTACATACAAATTTGCATTTTTATGCTTTAACTTGTCAGGACATTTTGGAACGATGTGAGATGACAGTCAAACCCGTGAGTTTGATGGTCTACAAAACAGTCTTGACAGAAAGGTGAGCGCCTTTGTTAAATAATTTAGCCTGGATATTATTTTGCATGTATCGTTCAAGACCCCAATTACCTCCTGACCTCACTTAAAGCCCTGTGGTAAAATTTGTTGGAGCCTTTCCAAAAAAAACCCTCACCTTTAACTAAGGCTTGTTACAAGAAAAAACTGTGGAAGCAAAAACAGGGCAGATGACATGGAAGGTATTTCACGTGGTTACTGGTGAACTTATGATGATGAATCATTAAAAATGTATTTTTAGTCTCAACATTAAAAGAACAAATGTCAATATCGACACTAAAACTTCATTGCATGTACCAGAAAATTATTTAAAGAGAAACCTATTAGACTTTCAAGAAATCTAGAAATACTATACGCTTCCAATATTTTCTTCTTTTTGCGGCATTTAGTGTAGGAAGTACGACCTAAAATCAAAGTATTTTATGGTGCTGGATTCTGGATGTTTGTTGTAGATGGAGAGGACTTAAGCTAACTAGGACTGGAATCTAAACTCTTAAACTATTTAGTCAACATCACAATAAGAGTCATGATATCAGAATAAAATGTTTTATCATTGGATCATGCCAATCATTGGATGGAAATAGGTCCTATTGGTTAATAAACTCCATTGTTCCTTCAACAGATTTATTCCAAGCATGTTGGTAAGATGAGTTCAGTCTTTCCAAATAAAATGGCAGCATTCTCTGATTCCAGTTGCTTTATGTATGACCTGAATATGTCATACCAAAATAATTGAGTGCTATTTTATTATGAACTATTTCACCTTGAAGTAAATTACCTCTGTCCAAATTATTTGGCTTCATCCCAATGGCCTCAAGGACAACAAAGCCGCTGAAACTCAGTGGGCGGCAGAGACAGAGGTCAACAGAGGTCAACCCAGAGCGATGGGCTAAAACAGCCAAGGACAACTGACCTCATTTGCAGTTTCACAGGTGAGTGGTAATTTCTTTTTTTTCCATTTTGTTTGTCAACTGACAGCAAATATTTAGTGTTTTGTCTTTCCAGACAACTTTCCAGAGACACCTTTTATTTCGATCAGGTATAGTCCTAGTCTTAGACTAACCCTAATGCAAATCTGCATACAATCAACTGAACATCATTTATAAAACATATATATATATATGTAAAAAATATAATGAACTGCATTAATCATATAAAATATATTAACAATGATATTCAATAAATCAACATTATAATCCCCTGCCATTTCCTGAATCAGTGTTGAGGTGAGTAATATATCTACTTCACATAATACATGTGATCGGCAGCACTGCAATGTAGGTTTGTTCCCACTGTAGTGGAAATGATTGTAATTGTCTCACGCTCTCCAATTAAGGTGTCTTTATTTGGCAATATAACCAGAGCAGAAAACCAAGGGAATTGGAAATACCATGTTAATTGCATCTCATCTTCTAAAAGGAACAGTGCAATGAAGCCGTTCAAGTCCAATTAGATGCATGATAATCATCATATGCAGTTTGCTTTATCTTATAATCACTGAATAAAACACGTGACTAAATTATAAAGCAGGCTCTAATTTCCTGGAAGACATCGTAATATAACTTCCGCAAATCATGGAGCTTTTGAGAAAGGATGAATAGAACTCAGCCTGAATCACAAAAAATCTATGTCAAGATAACTGAATGACGCTGAAAATATGTTGTCGTGCGGAGAACATCAGGAACATATAATACAACAGAAATAGGAATTATTTTGGTATATTTAATTTAATATATATAATTATTTGGTATATTTTCTCTAGTATCAGATACATATAGTATGTCAGACCCCAAACTTCTTTACTCTGAGAGAAAAGTGTAGTCGGTACTTTCACCAAAGTCTTTTTAAACATGTGTCTATACTTCTGCTTGAGTGAAGAATGAGTGATACTTTATCCTTCTCTACAACATCAAGACACTGCTAAAGATCCAACAAGGCTCAGCATCATTGGCTTCTTCATCCATCACTCTGAGTTCTGAAGTCATTCACTCATTCACTGTGCAATTGTCTACATTTAAAATGATTTGAAAAGGAGTCAGAGAGAGAGAGACTGGAACGAGAACCTCTTCAAATTACTCTCTGCAAAGAAAAAGACTTTGGAAATGCTTCAGTTGTCCCACAAAATCGTAGAGAAAGAGAGTGCTGGAAAAAATACAGTGTGAATTACTTTCTGAGTGGTAATTGTCATTGAATCATGACTAAAGCCAAAATGTGGGCTAGGCAGTCTGTTCTTATCAGAGGATGTTTCTATTGTAATTGCTATTTCAATAAATTAAACCCTTTATGATTATGCAGCCACACTATTTCTTTATCAGCCCATTATGAATAGAAAGGCCTATTACAGGATTCTGAATTTGTAACATTAAGAAGCGGCTTTAGCCTTTTATATAAAATAGTTTTCTTTACTTAGTAACATTACATTCATTGTCATTTACAACTAAATATCTCTCATCCTGTTTAGTTTTTTACTAACACCTTGTCTGGTGCTCTGAAAACCTTGAGCAACTTCCTGAAGAGGTGAATTAGGATTTAAATATGGACCTGATACAGTCCTACAGATTCACTGCTTTTAACTTCCCTTTCTATAAGCTTTGTGTCTATTCAGTTTGTGTTGAAACACTGAGACGTGGCAGAAATCACTGTCCCTTTCATTTATTCCGGCTGAGTCGTATTTTGTACCAGCTGATTTCTGCAAAGACGAAATAAACGTCCTTTCTTCAAAGTCTTCATTGAATTTGCAACAATAGTTCATCAGCTGCCTGCAGGAAGCTGTGTGTGGTTGGACAGAAGATGTTATAAATAACTGCACCAAGATGCACATATTCCTACCAAGTATGGCTACACATGTAACTTCACAAACTTGAACACTGAAGAAATGATTGAGTTGATTGCACTGAGTTCAGTGAACAAAAGGAATCTTCTTGTGTTGATAGTTCAGAGTCGTGTGGAGGGAGAAGGGATAGACAGCATCAGATGTAGATTGATTGGGTGGTTATGTGCTTCAGGGGGGTTTAATGTGTGAGAGATCACAAGTAGCAGGTTAAAGGATGGCAGCAGAGCTGTAGTGCAAGCAATAGTATATTTCTCAAGATAAACCTTTAACTACCTCCATCTATAAAACTGAACAGTACCACGCCAATCACTTTTGGATTACACCATGTTGGTAATTTGGGACAAAACAAATAGTTATTTTCTTTATCAATGAGTCTTTCATCAACCTTACAAAATTGCACACATATCTTAACAGTGTCAATGACGAATGCCTGTTCACAAATACAATGTTAAACGCAAAAGAATTGCACTGGTATATCTTATGGTAGATTAGCACAGATACTGAATCTATCCTAACAAATATTACTGTGTCCACTGTACACTGCTGCATAATTCATAGACAGAATACACAATGCAACCTTGACCTGTCCTAACAGTCCAATTTATCTTTCAGTTCAAACAGAATCCATCTTGTGCAGCTGCTTGTTTAAACCAGGACTTTTTAATCAAGGTTCGTTTATATGTGCATTAAGTCTAGAGATGTGTCAAAGAAGATTATAGACCTTTCAGCAGCAAACTCTTGTGTGAGTCGCTGATTACATTTAAAAAACAGCAACACCGTAGATGAATGTGCATTATTACGTGCATTGTGGGAGTAGATAAAGTGCTGGATATAGACAAGCAAGATGAATAGCTGTGCAGGATGTGGTGAAGCAAGATGTCTTCATCACATCCAAATTGAATCAATGTATTTGATGTTGCTGCTCAGAAGACACACATGATCTCCTTAAAACAGTCCAGCCCCTGAAAACCCTTTGGTTCACATATCTCCTTTTGTTCCCAGCCGTTATAGATACCGCACCTTATACCACACGTTATAGATACCACACATTATACCACACGTTATAGATACCGCACCTTATACCACACGTTATAGATACCACACATTATACCACACGTTATAGATACCGCACATTATACCACACGTTATAGATACCGCACCTTATACCACGCATTATAGATACCGCACCTTATACCACACATTATAGATACCACACATTATACCACACGTTATAGATACCGCACATTATACCACATGTTATAGATACTGCACATTATACCACACGTTATCGATACCGCACCTTATACCACACATTATAGATACCGCACCTTATACCACACATTATAGATACCACACATTATACCACACGTTATAGATACCGCACATTATACCACACGTTATAGATACCACACCTTATACCACACGTTATAGATACCACACCTTATACCACACGTTATAGATACCGCACATTATACCACATGTTATAGATACCGCACATTATACCACATGTTATAGATACCGCACATTATACCACACGTTATAGATACCACACCTTATACCACACATTATAGATACCGCACCTTATACCACACGTTATAGATACCGCACCTTATACCACATGTTATAGATACCGCACATTATACCACACGTTATAGATACCTCACCTTATACCACGCGTTATAGATACCACACCTTATACCACACGTTATAGATACCGCACATTATACCACATGTTATAGATACCGCACATTATACCACACGTTATAGATACCTCACCTTATACCACACATTATAGATACCACACCTTATACCACACGTTATAGATACCTCACCTTATACCACACGTTATAGATACCACACAGCTGTTCTGTAAGCCAACCCATAAAGGAAACATACAGAACTGCTGTGCACAGTAGCATACAAAAATCAGAACATGAAAGTTTCGTATTATTAAAGAATTGTTCATAATGATATAGCAGCACTGCAGTGATTATGACACACAAATTGAATGTAGCCATTCAAACGATTAGTTCTGTTTCATATTCATGAATTTGTTTTTCTTTACAGAGTCAAAGTCAGGTAGGCTATGAGGAGAGATCCTCAGTCAAGGAAAAGCTCAAAAAGAAGCAAAAACAATACAGCAGGCTGCTCTCTAACATGGATGCAGAGATGCCTAACTTCAAATACAATCATGAACTGGATGAAGAAACCAATATTAGACTGTGTTTCCACCTTTTCCTGCATCAAGGTAAAAAAATAAAATGAATGATTTTCCCTGAGCTTAGTAAATACTGTTGGATAGAGAACTGGATTTCCACGATTTGCATTTTCAGTGTTCTGTACATCGCCTCTAGTTAAATGATAATATCTGACAGAACATAAAGAAGGAAAATCTGTTCCTAACCATCTGCTTTCCTCCTTAACTTTACTGCCATTTTATAGAGCTTGTTTACATCTTCTGTATCTGTGCCTTGCTCTGGGCACTGTCTGTGTCAGGTGAAGAAAACATCCTTCAGGTGAAACATTCCCCATCTGTCTGTAGGAAAACCTTTATCCCAAAACTCTGATGGAACTTAGTGGCTTTTCCTTTCAGCAAACATAGGGACTCCATGGGAGGGAAACATGGAGGGGGCAACATGGGAGGGTAACATGGGGGGGCAACATGGGAGGGTAACATGGGGGGGCAACATGGGAGGGCAACCTGGGGGGGCAACATGGGGGGGCAACATGGGAGGGCAACATGGGAGGGTAACATGGGGGGGCAACATGGGAGGGCAACATGGGGGGGCAACTGGGGAGAAAGAAACAGCCCATCCGCCCTGGCACTGCACCCCTGGCACTGCACCCCCGGCACTGCATCTCCGGCACTGTATACCCGGCACTGCACCCCTGGTACTGGCACTCCATCTGGGCACTGCACTCATTTAATGAAAGGAAGGTGTGAGTCTTGTCAAACATAGCATGAACTGTAATATATGATAGGTAGCATGAATCATGCACACAAGCCTTGGTATTGGTATTGGCCTACTAAATACCATATTCATATTATGTCAAGTATTCTTAGAAATATGAATCATATTTGCTATACAGACTGTCTTAAGTCATGGAAATACACCATTTATTTACAATGTTTAACAATGTCTCATACCTCTAGGCTATGGTCATAATCAAATGTCACAAAGTTTCCCATTGAAATACATTAAGGTAAAAGATCATTCCATTAGTTGCTTATGCTGCTGTTTGGTATGCAGCCTTGGGAAACACAGTAGATCAGCCTACTGAGTAACTAATAACATGCTTCTTTTTCTTCTTTTACAGGGTTCTCAAATGTTCCTCTCTCAACAATAAGTTTATTCCACCGTGAATTCTTGATTACGTTTCTCCGCGGATCTAAGTAACCTTCAAACAATTGGAATAAAAGTTTAGTCGACATTCAAATTGAAAACTTTTCTAGGAGGGACAGGAACACTTGAACAGAATTTGGAGGATTTGTGGATACAGTTCTGTATTCTATGTGTGTGTGTGTGTGTGTGTGTGTGTGTGTGTGTGTGTGTGTGTGTGTGTGTGTGTGTGTGTGTGTGTGTGTGTGTGTGTGTGTGTGTGTGTGTGTGTGTGTGTGTGTACTACATGGCTTCTCTTCATCCCCCCCCCACACCCCATCAGAACTGAGAAGGATGACAAGGTTGAAAGCTGCTACTCAGTAACAGGGAAGAACCCTCGCTAAGCCGTGACTAGTATGATGTGTTAGCTTGTCAGGTGTGTGTGTGTGTGTGGACCAGTGTGTCCTGCTGCTTGTGTGGTTGTCTGCAGGGTTGAACTTTAACTGTGAGGCTCCCGCACATGCGAATCCACTCACTGACAGGGCCAAGCTAACAATACAAATTTTTTTTTTCTTTGATATTTGTTGTCGTTCTCCAACCCTGCAAAGTGAGTTGCTGCTGTGAGCATTAGAGGAGGAGAGGTGGACCTGTGGGCTGCTGCTGCTGCTGCTGTGAGCATTAGAGGAGGAGAGGTGGACCTGTGGGCTGCTGCTGCTGCTGCTGTGAGCAGTAGAGGAGGAGAGGTGGACCTGTGGGCTGCTGCTGCTGCTGTGAGCAGTAGAGGAGGAGAGGTGGACCTGTGGGCTGCTGCTGCTGCTGTGAGCAGTAGAGGAGGAGAGGTGGACCTGTGGGCTGCTGCTGCTGTGAGCAGTAGAGGAGGAGAGGTGGACCTGTGGGCTGCTGCTGTGAGCAGTAGAGGAGGAGAGGTGGACCTGTGGGCTGCTGCTGTGAGCAGTAGAGGAGGAGAGGTGGACCTGTGGGCTGCTGCTGTGAGCAGTAGAGGAGGAGAGGTGGACCTGTGGGCTGCTGCTGCTGCTGTGAGCAGTAGAGGAGGAGAGGTGGACCTGTGGGCTGCTGCTGCTGTGAGCAGTAGAGGAGGAGAGGTGGACCTGTGGGCTGCTGCTGTGAGCAGTAGAGGAGGAGAGGTGGACCTGTGGGCTGCTGCTGTGAGCATTAGAGGAGGAGAGGTGGACCTGTGGGCTGCTGCTGTGAGCAGTAGAGGAGGAGAGGTGGACCTGTGGGCTGCTGCTGTGAGCAGTAGAGGAGGAGAGGTGGACCTGTGGGCTGCTGCTGCTGCTGTGAGCAGTAGAGGAGGAGAGGTGGACCTGTGGGCTGCTGCTGTGAGCAGTAGAGGAGGAGAGGTGGACCTGTGGGCTGCTGCTGCTGTGTGGGAGGGGGAATCATCACACAGCTCATGCCAGACACAGGATTACTACCTCTTTTACATAAACACGCTAATTCACAGCTCAAATGCTCTCTATTAGATTAAAAAACACTCTCTGTGTCATTGCCAGCCTGATTGAAAGCTCTTCAGTGTAAAAAACATTTCAAGCCTCCAATGTTTGGTTAAAATTGTATGTGATTTCTGTGTGTAGAAGAGGTCAGACAACATTTTATCACAAATACAAATTCTATTTGCTATTGTGTGGTGTCGAGAAATCCTGGGTGGAAGTTATTTACCACTCCTATAACCTCATGAAACAATGACACGCTACATGTTTATAATTATATGATTTATTATTTGATTTCATCTTAACAAAGTAATTGTTCTGTTGCTTGAGATTCCATCTTGTTTTCTGTTGGTGAATCAGTCAGCTTCATAGTGAATCTCAGCCGTGAATCAGTCAGCTTCATAGTGAATCTCAGCCGTGAATCAGTCAGCTTCATAGTGAATCTCAGCCGTGAATCAGTCAGCTTCATAGAGAATCTCAGCCGTGAATCAGTCGGCTTTAAAGTGAATCTCAGCCGTGAATCAGTCGGCTTCATAGTGAATCTCAGCCGTGAATCAGTCGGCTTCATAGTGAATCTCAGCCGTGAATCAGTCGGCTTCAAAGTGAATCTCAGCCGTGAATCAGTCGGCTTCATAGTGAATCTCAGCCGTGAATCAGTCGGCTTCATAGTGAATCTCAGCCGTGAATCAGTCGGCTTCATAGTGAATCTCAGCCGTGAATCAGTCGGCTTCATAGTGAATCTCAGCTGTGTCTGATGACAAACAAAATCCTCCACAATATACAGTATGTCCTCAACCACACAGACGGCACTAAAATTGTTGCACTAGATTAAATAAATCAACAGTCAGGAATGTGTTGTGTTATGCAATCAACACTCTCATTCAGTGGTATAATCATGAGTCATAGTTTAATCTCCTCATTGTTCCTGTTTGTATGTAGCAGCCAGAGGAGAACACATGAATACAATCTAGTGTGTGATTCTACTGACATGACACATGGCTGTAAGCTACCAGACTGATTGATAGTTTCAGAGGTAATTACTGCAAAGCAAATTAGCGGTAAATTCATTTTTTGGGCCTTTCAAGTCCCCAGGGGTGGATTAAAGGGTTAGACTTTGAAGTGATGTTGTGTTTTTGTGTGACCCTAACCCTAAACACAAGTGCAACACTTAACCCCACAGCCTTTTACAACGTAGAAGTAGAGATGAATACAATCCACTACAGAGAGAAAAATCTTTCTGAAGAGGTTCTATTATCCATGAAGGATTCAGTTGATTGGGATGAGCTGTTTGTCAGCTTTGCTGTGATTGGCTGATGGCCTCCCTCAGTGGTTGTTGGATTGATCCTGTTATTAGGCTGTTTCTTTACATGGATACATGAGCAACGAGTCTTATTCCAAAGCCTCTTGTCTTCTCCCTCACTTCTCCTGTGGTTCAATTAATAATGCACATCATTATCCATGTTCCATACAGAGCATTACATCTATTTAAAAGCAGAGGAGTGGAGAAACTCTACTGCCTCCACTGTACTGGACACGACTCTACTGCCTCCACTGTGCTGGACATGACTCTACTGCCTCCACTGTGCTGGACACGACTCTACTGCCTCCACTGTGCTGGACACGACTCTACTGCCTCCACTGTGCTGGACACGACTCTACTGCCTCCACTGTGCTGGACACGACTCTACTGCCTCCACTGTGCTGGACATGACTCTACTGCCTCCTGTGGGCATGACTCCCTTGTCTATTACAGAATATAGAAGGTCACCATGTAGCAGAGATCCCTGGGATTACATTGTCTCATAATGTGTTATCATGCAGACCAGGCAGAACAGCCACACGCTCCCAGGAATACAGGATCAGTTAGATTACAATATATTAGAATATTGTGCTAGTCAGAGTTGAAATGGAATCTAAGGCCGGTTGGTTTAATATTGATTAGCTGACAAATATCAACCAGACCACTGACCTTTACACTGGGATCAGAACTGATAGGACAGTCTGCTATCTCAGAAAATGAAATTCAATATCTACACATCTCCAGGCACTCCCAGTCACTCTCCATCATTTTTAAGGATGTGGTTTTCCTGTACTAAAACACAAACATCTTGGTGTTGCCTAGCAAGACAAGGTCACGGACATGATTTCGAGGTCCTCTTGTAAGATGCGTGGAAAACATTGACATCCATAAATGAGTCAGCTTGTTTCTCTAACCCATCAACCATGAGAAGGTGATGGAATGGAGGTCAGTCAGGTTGCCAGGGGAGACGTGAGATGTTTCCATGGAAAGGGATAATAAGCTAAAGTCAATTGAGCCCCACTGTTGAATGGGAAGAGGTCTAGCTGCCTCACTGGATAATAACATGGGTTGTGAGTTAACTGCTATTCCTGGGCTGGAGGCTTGAATGTCACTCTGTGGTAGTTATCTCAGATATGCACTGTGGTGGCATTGCAATGTTGGCCGAGAGGAGGACATTCATCTTGATCTGTCTATAACATTCATTACTGTATAAATGCAACACTTTTTTATAGCTTGATTTAGTCGCTACTTAACTAAAGTGATGCAGATAAACTGTTGGGATGTTGGATTATCCCTGTGGGGAATGCTGCTGTTTAACTAGACATGCATGAGAGAGAGCACTCAGAATGGTTATTGAATGTTTAATGTGTACATATTATAGTTATTTTTTCTTTTTTTTCTACAGAATAATTGTCCTTGATGGTAATTGCACTTAAAGATATACAGAAGAGATTGGCCCCAGAAATGTTGTTCTAAAACTGCTTCAAGGTCAGTTTAAATTCGCTTGACATTTTGAAAAACCGTTGGGTCTTGCAACGCCCCACTTAACATTCTGAGCAGGTCTCTGTGATCAACGCGTGTGTTGCTTGTTAAGTCTGAGTTCTGGGTATATATATCAAAGTTTAAAAAGGAATTTAATTTGAGATCCAAAATATGGACTTTACCAAGGCTTCAATACACCTGCACTCTGTATGCTTTTTCTACAAGATGAAATTCTGCTCTATTGAAAATATTGTTTGAATAGAATGTAATTGTGACATGAAGATGCAGCTAATCTATAATAAATGTACATGGCGTTATCTTTGACTGGTCTATACATCATGCTTATGTAAGTTTACATTATTTATTAAAGACAGCAGCTATCCATAAGCATGTGAAAGTATCTGTGCAATCAAACTGCTGGCTGTCTAAGACCTGTTAATAGAGGGCAAGAGATGCTTCACAGGAGTTTACTGTGCTCAGGAAGAGATGCTTAACACTGTGCTCAGGAAGAGATGCTTAACACTGTGCTCAGGAAGAGATGCTTCACACTGTGCTCAGGAAGAGATGCTTAACACTGTGCTCAGGAAGAGATGCTTAACACTGTGCTCAGGAAGAGATGCTTAACACTGTGCTCAGGAAGAGATGCTTAACACTGTGCTCAGGAAGAGATGCTTAACACTGCTCAGGAAGAGATGCTTAACACTGTGCTCAGGAAGAGATACTTAACACTGTGCTCAGGAAGAGATGCTTCACACTGTGCTCAGGAAGAGATACTTAACACTGTGCTCAGGAAGAGATGCTTAACACTGTGCTCAGGAAGAGATGCTTAACACTGTGCTCAGGAAGAGATACTTAACACTGTGCTCAGGAAGAGATGCTTAACACTGTGCTCAGGAAGAGATGCTTAACACTGTGCTCAGGAAGAGATGCTTCACACTGTGCTCAGGAAGAGATGCTTAACACTGTGCTCAGGAAGAGATACTTAACACTGTGCTCAGGAAGAGATGCTTAACACTGTGCTCAGGAAGAGATGCTTAACACTGTGCTCAGGAAGAGATGCTTCACACTGTGCTCAGGAAGAGATGCTTAACACTGTGCTCAGGAAGAGATGCTTAACACTGTGCTCAGGAAGAGATGCTTAACACTGTGCTCAGGAAGAGATGCTTAACACTGTGCTCAGGAAGAGATGCTTAACACTGTGCTCAGGAAGAGATGCTTAACACTGTGCTCAGGAAGAGATGCTTCACACTGTGCTCAGGAAGAGATGCTTAACACTGTGCTCAGGAAGAGATGCTTAACACTGTGCTCAGGAAGAGATGCTTAACACTGTGCTCAGGAAGAGATGCTTCACACTGTGCTCAGGAAGAGATGCTTAACACTGTGCTCAGGAAGAGATGCTTAACACTGTGCTCAGGAAGAGATGCTTAACACTGTGCTCAGGAAGAGATACTTAACACTGTGCTCAGGAAGAGATGCTTAACACTGTGCTCAGGAAGAGATGCTTAACACTGTGCTCAGGAAGAGATGCTTCACACTGTGCTCAGGAAGAGATGCTTAACACTGTGCTCAGGAAGAGATGCTTAACACTGTGCTCAGGAAGAGATGCTTAACACTGCTCAGGAAGAGATGCTTAACACTGTGCTCAGGAAGAGATACTTAACACTGTGCTCAGGAAAAGATGCTTCACACTGTGCTCAGGAAGAGATACTTAACACTGTGCTCAGGAAGAGATGCTTAACACTGTGCTCAGGAAGAGATGCTTAACACTGTGCTCAGGAAGAGATACTTAACACTGTGCTCAGGAAGAGATGCTTAACACTGTGCTCAGGAAGAGATGCTTAACACTGTGCTCAGGAAGAGATGCTTCACACTGTGCTCAGGAAGAGATGCTTAACACTGTGCTCAGGAAGAGATACTTAACACTGTGCTCAGGAAGAGATGCTTAACACTGTGCTCAGGAAGAGATGCTTAACACTGTGCTCAGGAAGAGATGCTTCACACTGTGCTCAGGAAGAGATGCTTAACACTGTGCTCAGGAAGAGATGCTTAACACTGTGCTCAGGAAGAGATGCTTAACACTGTGCTCAGGAAGAGATGCTTAACACTGTGCTCAGGAAGAGATGCTTAACACTGTGCTCAGGAAGAGATGCTTAACACTGTGCTCAGGAAGAGATGCTTCACACTGTGCTCAGGAAGAGATGCTTAAC
The DNA here is from genome assembly GCA_030340665.1 of Neosalanx taihuensis. Taxonomy (NCBI): domain Eukaryota; kingdom Metazoa; phylum Chordata; class Actinopteri; order Osmeriformes; family Salangidae; genus Neosalanx; species Neosalanx taihuensis. The sequence continues at coordinate 19,480,122 of CM059290.1, forward strand.
ACTGTGCTCAGGAAGAGATGCTTAACACTGTGCTCAGGAAGAGATGCTTAACACTGTGCTCAGGAAGAGATGCTTCACACTGTGCTCAGGAAGAGATGCTTAACACTGTGCTCAGGAAGAGATGCTTAACACTGTGCTCAGGAAGAGATGCTTAACACTGTGCTCAGGAAGAGATACTTAACACTGTGCTCAGGAAGAGATGCTTAACACTGTGCTCAGGAAGAGATGCTTAACACTGTGCTCAGGAAGAGATGCTTCACACTGTGCTCAGGAAGAGATGCTTAACACTGTGCTCAGGAAGAGATGCTTAACACTGTGCTCAGGAAGAGATGCTTCACACTGTGCTCAGGAAGAGATGCTTAACACTGTGCTCAGGAAGAGATGCTTCACACTGTGCTCAGGAAGAGATGCTTCACACTGTGCTCAGGAAGAGATGCTTAACACTGTGCTCAGGAAGAGATACTTAACACTGTGCTCAGGAAGAGATGCTTAACACTGTGCTCAGGAAGAGATACTTAACACTCAAATCAAATCAAATCAACATTTATTTGTATAGCCCTTTTTACAAGCAATGTCACAGAGGGCTTCACATATGCCCCTAGAACCGCCCCTCAACCAACCTAAACCCTCAAGGAAGACAAGGAAAAACTCCCAGAAAAACTCACTAGGTAGAAAAAATGGAAGAAACCTTGGAAGGAGCAATTCAGTGAGGGATCCCCTCCTCCAGGGATGGTTGGAGAAAGTGAAGAGCGGAACACAGGCTAAAACAGTCATAACTCTAGAGAGAGTTAACAAGTTGCTGAAACATCAATACTCAATGCTCAACGTGGGTCTTAGGTTGCACAGCGTCAATTTAGGCAGTCACTGGGCTTGGGCCCATGATTGGCGCAGCATCACACGCAGGGGGATGAGGAAAAGGACCGGGAACTCTCTCCTTGTCCATCAGGGAGACTGACGTCCGACTGGCGACCAGATCCGGGGTTGGAAGACCATCTCGGATCAATGTCCACTGGCACCAGGTCCAACATTGGCCGATGACCACGCAAGTGCTGAGAGCTCAGTCCCCCCATACCAAAGGGAGGTATGGAGGGGAGGACAGTGAGACGGAGTAGAGGAGATGTTAGAGAGTGCAAGGAACAGCTAACAGTTATAGCAATATTCAGAATGAGGTCCCCACCGGTCAATGTGGGCTAATGCAGCAATTTAAAAAAAAGGGGCTATTGACACAGCCTTAGACATCAAGACAGCACCAGCCCCCCTCAATTGGAACATAAATCTGTTCCATGAGAGAAAACTCTAAGATATATATAATATATGTATATTATTATTATTATTATTATTATTTATATATATATATATATATTATTATTATTTTTTTTTTATTTTTTTTTATTTTTTGAAAGATAGTATCTTTTGAAAGCCAAGTCTCCTGTCGTCTCTAACTGTACGGTTTTAGAATCAGAATGGGGGTTTATTCGCTATGCAAGGGTTAACAAACATAGAATTCACTCTGGCAATAATGTGCAAACATAGAACATATATGTGGCATACTAATAAAATATAAATAAATACAATGTAAAATACACTACATATATGATACATATAAACAAATAATACAAATAATACAAGTGATGCAATAGTACAAATAATAAAGGTAACATGGAAGTACAAACAACATGGGTACAGACTGGAATGGATATATATAGTACGTGGGGGGGGGGGGTGTATATTCACAGTAATGTAAACAATAATACAGAATTCACAGTAGTAAGTTTTAAAGTTTGTTAAGCTAACTACACTAGCCTAATAACTCCCACCGTAAACTGAGTTCTTTCTACCACAAGAGATCGCTGTCATATTACAACAAATATTGAATAACTTCACAGTACAACAGATACAAATAACTTCACACTAACTAACCCAGCACATCTACACACTTTAACAGTCGTAGTACTGACTGAATAAAAATGTTTTCAACCTAACTTTGAATGTCGAGACGGTATCAGCCTCCTTGACTGAAACCGGTAATTTGTTCCAGAGAAGAGGCGCTCTATATGAGAAAGCCCTACCTCCAGCAGTTTTTCTGTTAATTTTGGGAATCACCAAATAGCCAGCATCTTTGGATCTTAGTGTCCTTACAGGGTGATAAGGTACAAGAAGGCCAGAGAGGTACAGTGGTGCTAATCCATGTAAGGATTTGTAGGTTAGTAGTAGAACCTTAAAATCGGCCCTAGCTTGGATAGGGAGCCAGTGTAGAGAGACAAGAGTAGCTGTTATGTGATCATACTTTCTAGTTCTGCTCAGTAGCCTAGCAGCGGCATTTTGCACCCGCTGTAAGTTTAGTACGCAGGTATTTGGGAGGCCTGAGAATAATACATTGCAATAATCCAATCGGGATGTAACAAAGGCATGTATCAATTTTTCAGCATCATCCTTTGAGAGGAAGTTTCTTATTTTGGCTATGTTACGGAGATGGAAGAATGCAGTGCTCAGGAAGAGATGCTTAACACTGTGCTCAGGAAGAGATGCTTCACACTGTGCTCAGGAAGAGATGCTTAACACTGTGCTCAGGAAGAGATGCTTAACACTGTGCTCAGGAAGAGATGCTTCACACTGTGCTCAGGAAGAGATGCTTAACACTGTGCTCAGGAAGAGATGCTTCACACTGTGCTCAGGAAGAGATGCTTCACACTGTGCTCAGGAAGAGATGCTTAACACTGTGCTCAGGAAGAGATGCTTCACACTGTGCTCAGGAAGAGATGCTTAACACTGTGCTCAGGAAGAGATGCTTAACACTGTGCTCAGGAAGAGATGCTTAACACTGTGCTCAGGAAGAGATGCTTAACACTGTGCTCAGGAAGAGATGCTTAACACTGTGCTCAGGAAGAGATGCTTCACACTGTGCTCAGGAAGAGATGCTTAACACTGTGCTCAGGAAGAGATGCTTAACACTGTGCTCAGGAAGAGATGCTTAACACTGTGCTCAGGAAGAGATGCTTCACACTGTGCTCAGGAAGAGATGCTTAACACTGTGCTCAGGAAGAGATGCTTAACACTGTGCTCAGGAAGAGATGCTTAACACTGTGCTCAGGAAGAGATGCTTCACAGGAGTTTCAGATGATTTTCTGTCAGGAACTCGAGGATCATAGATTCCATCTCCACATTCACACTTCATCAATTTCGTCTGCGATAGTAGAAATGAACAATCGCTGTGTCACTGTGAGTGTGTGTGTAGGTGTGTGTGTGTGTGTGTAGGTGTGTGTGTGTGTGTGTGTGTATGCATGTGTGTGACTTTATTCATGTACCTTGATAGTATTTTCTCTGTGGTCAGTTTCCTGGTTTGTATGGTCTTCAACATAACATAACACTCCGAATCAATGTTAAGGATGATTATAGGTTTTCTTTCAGATTGAGGCCAGTTTGAAGATTAATATTAATTCTTGTAATTATTCATGTTGAGAATCTGCTTTGTGTTGTTGTCTTAAATCCAGCAGAAAACAGCCACCAACTGTTTGAAACTGGGACGGCTCCATGTTGAGATCACAACTCAAACAGAGAGAGCAGAAGCACTTTGACATCATTTAAAATAAACATGCATCAGATGCCTTAAGTTAGAGTGAATCATTTAGAAGAGAATCAAATAACTATAATAGAAAATATAGATCTTATTTCTCCCTCAAGTGACTAAAAACTGAACAGAGATGGAACATTAGCACAACCAACAATTAAATCAAACCTGAAAAGCTTCAAACCTCCCAAGTCCTGGTTTCCTTGTGACCATTACACAGACACAGACACACAGACACACAGACACACAGACACAGACACACAGACACACAGACACACAGACACAGACACACAGACACACAGACACACAGACACAGACACAGACACACAGACACACAGACACAGACACACAGACACACAGACACACAGACACACAGACACAGACACACAGACACACAGACACACAGACACACAGACACAGACACACAGACACACAGAGACACAGACACACAGACACACAGACACAGTCCCAGAGCTCATAATCACTCAATTGTGGATTTGGTGACCCTGTAAAGTGTTCTGCAATAAAGTCAATGTATTTGTAATTTACATGCAAATACGTGGTACTCCCTCATAGTTCACTTAGAGGATTATAAAGAAAAGCAGACCAAGATTTAACTGGAAGAAAAAAAACAGAATCTTAAGCTCTGTGATGCTTGTTTCATTAGTATAATTCATCCTTTAAAACTCTGCAATTTCTCAAAATTATCTTCAAGCTAAATTAAGTATTATGAATATGTTATGTTTATAATGAGTGGTATTGTATTATTCAATTGGAGACCAAGCTATAAGGCTATTAGCCTGACTGTGAAATGTAAATGGCCTAGGCTGCAGGCTGGTGCATGTTACAATCACTTTTCTCCCTTGTAAGAAGATTCACATGATAAGGCAGAATAATGCACAGTTTTTCCTTCAGTTTGTACTAAAAATGGTCTCCTACTGTCCTAACTAACCTCCATGAAACAGTTGTGTAATGAGCAGCTAATGGAGGACAGAGTGAGGGCTGAGTATGTATTTGTGTTTTCTATAGAATACACAAGGTTACACAAGTATAGTAGAGACATTTTTTAAATTCTTAATTAGCGGTAGATGTCAAGTTTGATGTAGCAATATGCCTCCTGTTAGCGGGAGCCTCTAAAGTATTGGAGTGGGAAAGCATGTCAGCTAACTTGAGGTGTGATCAGTGACCAGTGAATATAATGAGCTTCATAGGAAGGATGTGGTAAAAGAGGAACAGACATTATCTTTCACTGTGTTTTACAATACATGGCCTGTTGTATATTTATCTCTAGCTACCATAGATAACTTTAGTTAATATTTGAGCAATTGTTTCGCCAAATTCTGTTTATAGAACAATTCTGTGAATATGAATCTCTATCTACCATGGATAACTTTAGTTCAGTTATTATTTTAGCAGTTGTTTCCCCAAAACACCTAAGCTGTAAAAAGATGACAGCGTTTGAGAGACTGAACTCTGTTATGCTTTTGATAAAATTATTCTTATGAGGTTGGAGACCCGAAACTCTTCAATATCAACACAGTGAGTGTCTTTATGTGATGCTGACTCTTCAATAGCTCCTTTTTTGTTGTTGTTGAAAAGTTGGCATCTTATTTCAAAGGAGCTGTCAGTGGTAGGCTACTCAACTTCTGAATTCCTGATTGAACTGAGAAATCGGGTCATTACCACTGGGGCTTTTTGCTTGCTAGCTCACAGATGTACCCCAACCCTTTCACAATTGATTAAATTTTTCATCTGCCAAAAATGTTTTGGAATATATTCATAGTATTGTCATTGGAGTGGCAATCATCCAGCTTTGCAGCAAAATATTTTCACTTTGGAATGATTGGCTTCTTTATGTGGCGTGAGTTTATTAGAGGAAAGCAGGGTTTGAAGAGTGAGCTGATATGGAATGATTGACTACAGGCTGGCATATTGGTGCCAATTTCCGTCCAAGGTGAAGAAAACATTGCTGTTCATCTTTTCAGCTCCCTTAAACGTAGGCATAGGTCTGCTTTCCAAAGCTGAAAGGAAAACTCGACTGAGTGTTTGTGAGGGAAATGAAATATTTGTCCTTCATTGAAACTAGTGGAAACTTCTGGTGAGGAAGGCTCTAGTAATGCATATGTTGCCCACATCGAACATTATACATTAAAACATGATAGCCCCAAACCAGAACATGAAGCCAACATATAACAAGTGCCAAAGGGAAAAACCACAGTACATTTTTTCCTGAGCTGTATATTCTGCATGTGCACAGAGTGACCATTATGTTGAGAACATAAAATGTTCTTCCAATAATTTATAAATGCATCTAGACTGCTGTGCCATTCATAAACACATAACCACCTAATCAACACCACTCATGTTCCGTGGAAAAAGATTCAGGGTTTGAAGTTACACTGTAACACTAACCAAACTAGGACCGGCTGTATCCAGCAGATCCCTGCATGGCAGCTATGACAAACCTGCAGTGCCTTTGAGAAGTGCTTTATCCCATGTAGTTCCAGCCGCAGCTTCACATTAGAAGGTGTGAGGCGTGGGTACCGAAGCAGAACCCTATTGGAACAGAGTCTGATCGCCCCAGGATCCTCCCATCCCAAGAGGTAAAGTAGGTCACAGGAAGGAGGGCAACACCTGACTAGCCTGTGGCTACCTGCCAAGCCAGTGACGGAACCCTTCACCCTGCAGAACAGAAGCACTTCTTTCATTTGGAGAACGTTGTAGAACAGTGTGCTGCCTGTGACGACCATGTCAAAGTTGTTGTACTGTTAATTGAAAAAGTGGCAGCCTGCTGGACAGTCAGGCAGAAGACAGCCAACCCTAAAACTAGAAAACGTTTGGGGCGGAACACGCCTCCTTTTTTGGCCCGAAACGCCCACTGGGGCGCTAGTTCATTCCTTAATTTACCGACGTGCATCTGTGGAAGTAAAAGTCTGCTGTGTATCCGGTGCAAAATAGGAAGGATACATGCGTTGGTGTACAAGAAGTACATTGCCCTGGCTGCAAGACAGGGCCCAAGACATGCACTGGATATTTAGTTACTTTAACACGCTTTTCATTTTATACTGTACATGCATATATTGTATTATTGTTTTGTTTGACCTTTTCCCAACAGTTTGCAGTATCTTCCTTCTGAGAGAACATCAGTAGAAGCTCTCTACATACTGGTGAGTTACCATCACTACTTATTTTGCTGTCAGAAAAAAAAGAAGCAGAATAAATGTATTATCTCAGTGTAGCAGATCATTCCCCAGGGCCACAGTGTTTGGGAATATTAGCTTGTCTGTTTAGTGATGTTTTTGTCCTTGATGTCCTCTGATGAATTTGGAATGAAAGTTGTCTTTGTTGTTCCACTAGACCACACGTAGTCCATGTGTGTTGGTGACTTCTTCTGCCTCTTGTCAAACCCAGAAGATTCCCAAACAAGTATTAAATGGGTACTAATTCCCAAATAGTTTCAATCAACCTATAAAATGTGGAATATATGTTATATATTTGACTATAAATGTTACAAGTTCAACCAAGACATTATTATATGGTGTTAAGTCATTCCCAGACTTTTCTTTGTAACTTTATTATTTATTACATCAATTAATGAAGGTGGATTCAGTCTGATTTCTTACTGACTTCACAGTACAGTACAGTGTTTCTGAACTTGGTACATTCATTACAAGAGCCTCCATTATAACTCCCTCCAACTGCACCCCACAGATGGGATTATGTACACTGTTCCTCCTGAATGACTGTGCAGCAAAGCACATGTAAAAGACTTACAATTAAGTTTCATCAGTTAGCACTTTACTACATTTCACCTACAATTCTTATGCACAATTAGAATCAGGAAAGAACGTGTGCCGTTCAAACCCCTTAGGTCTCTTGGAAAAAAAAGCACAAATAGTCCAAATAATTACGCTCCACTAGCTTTGAGGATATTAACAATGGTTACATAATGCCATTGAAATGGCTGTGAAAGCCCAAGGAAGCAGCCATGACTGGGAAGGATATGAAAGGTGAAGGAAGGTTTGGCAAGGAAAGCAAGACCGGAAATGTAGTTTCTTTATAAATAGCCTTGAGACGCTGCTCATATTTTCAAGAGGGTTTTTTCCGATGCATGAACACAGCCCTACGGCACTGGTAAAGTGCAGAAAGAACATTGTTAATGTTCACTAAATACATGTAAATGTTAAGATTAATGCAACTCTTTAAGGCATAAAAAAATGGTTGGCTAACGAAATGTTTGATAGTAGTGGAATCAGTGCTGCTGCCACCTACCACTTCCTCCCTCTGTCTGTCTGTCTGTCTGTCTGTCTGTCTGTCTGTCTGTATGTCTATCTATCAGGGGGATTATATCTCTACTGCTCCCTGCCTCATATATGTATGCACCTGTGTCACTTTGAGGCAGTAGGGAGCGCTTCCCTTTTAGACATTCCACTTTACACATATTTTCATTTCCATGTTACACATATTTCCAAGTCATGGCTATCAATAAATCATCAATTTCAGATCAACCACATGATTGTCTTTACGGAAATATATTTTTGCAAGAGTTGTACCTGTAATGTATGAGTTTCACTAAACTCTGTCCAGAGTAGAACACATTTCCCAACAGATCAGTTAAAAGATATTTCTCCCTCCAGTACATGAAGTCTGCTTTCAATTTCTTAGCCTTCATTATGCTTACCATGGGAGACACATTTTATTTTCCATGAATTGCAAATCATTTTTCAGGCAAGTTATACTTTGGTCTCTCTTTTTTTCTTCTCTAGAATCGGGGCTGAAAGATGTATTTTTTTTACGGTATTTTCATGAGTGACTTTTGATTTGCACCAGCCACTGGAGCTGAAATACCCAATAGCAATTACTCCCTTTACATTAATCATTCTTAATACTTTTTTATTGGATTTTACATTGTGAAATGTCTAATTCTCCCTCCTTCTCTCCACCCAAAGTGTGTCCCTATAATTTATTGTGCCTGGAGGGAAACACTCACCCTAACTGAAGCTAAAGTACCAAAATACTCCATTCTGCCAAGTTTCTTTTCAAACATTGACTTCCTGTTTATTGATAAAGGGTAGGAAGTCTTTGCTACAAATGTTAAACCAATATTGAAAATAATTGATCGTTGACATTTTTCTGATTCATCTCCTGTTAGATAGTCCTTGACCTGCATGTGTAACTTGTTTAAATACATGTAAATGACTTAACTACATTTTAGTTATTTAAAATAAATTGACTGGTAAACCTGAGCAATGGAGCCATTAGCATGTTAGTATGCGGACCTAATTCATTTTTAAAGTCAGCATGTCTAAATGATCCCCTCTAAAAGGCACAAGGCCACAACTGTGCATTAACTACATGATCTCTCAGTCTTTGCATCGCTTCACATGTCTAACTGCTCTGGTTTCCTTTCCCCTGTTTGACATTTTGTTCACATAAAAGGCTAAATGAACGATTTCCTTTCAAGTCATGCTGTATATTTCCAAGTTCTCAGCAAAGGATTTTGAGACGTGTCCTTGGCAGCTGTGTTAAATTGGAGCTGTCTCTGTACATTGAAGATGTGAGAAGAAGGATATTTTGACAGAAAAACAACATTTTCCCCACTGGAGAGAAGAATCCTGTCACTAATAAGCAGAAGGCTTCTTTCTGTGTGTTCGTGTGGCATGTTGTTAGAACAAGGAGAATACTTTCTCTCATGATACTGTCAGTGGATTGCCTGTAATGGCATCATTAGAATGCACAACATGGGAGATTCATTGCTTGTGTGTGTGTGTGTCTGTGTCATACTGTAATGTGTGTACGCATAGGACCTGCACAGCTATGCAGAACACTAGATGTACAAACGTGTGTGTGAGTGTGTGTGTGTGTGTGTGTGTGTGTGTGTGTGTGTGTGTGTGTGTGTGTGTGTGTGTGTGTGTGTGTGTGTGTGTGTGTGTGTGTGTGTGTAACCGACATTGAACATACATCATATGACTTCACTTGTGGGTTCCAATAACATCTAATGTTTCAAATACATCATTAATTTACTTTTATTTTATTCAGCACATCTCCTGTAGCCACATATATAGACAGTAAGCAGTGTCTAGTTTGGAATTAGTTGAACATCAAAATGCACCAGAAAAAGGCATCTGAAGGTGAAGGTTGATACAGGAATGTATTTGGATGCTGTTAATCTACACAGAGCTGCATCTCTATGGCTCCCTGCTGAGCTGCCCAGGGGACCCAAGGGAAGCCATCAGAAAAAGACAGATTAATTGCACTATTAAACACTGCAATTTGCCTTCCATAAATGTATTTCTTGCATTAGCAAGAGAATAGGCACCAAATTGAATAATGTCTGTGAAGATGGAGATTACTCCACCACACTTTGATCTTACTCGTAGCTGCCGGTGGTAAGGTCTCTTGCATGTCACTGATTGGCTATTGTTCCTTATAGAAAAGCACCAATCATCTTTCTCTCCCTTTGAGCAGTTCACTACTTCAATCTTATTTGCGTTCATTGATGAAGGGAACCTCTGTGAAACCAGGGATATTGTAACGGTGTTTCTGAAGGTCGTTAAAGAATAGAAATACTTTCTAATCAGGTATTGATTAGTTGGGGCACCACCTTGATATTGGTTTAGGGTGATTGAGGAAACATAGTTATTCTGCATCTTATCAGTATCACAGTGGAACGACGTGGTTCTAAGTAGAATGGATCGGATAACGTGAGAAAATAGATTTCACAAGTTAAAACGATACACGATGATTTCCAAGCAAATATTGACTCCCAAGATAATCACATTGATCCCAGACATTTGAACATTACTGCTAGTTTACATAATTGTACAATATTTCAAAGTAAAAATCATGTTTCCAAACCTAAGACAGAGGTTAGAATGTGAATTATCTCCAGTTTTCAGACGAGCAAGCAGATGGTTAAAGCCCTAGCAACAAAGATACTTAGTTACCTTTGAGTGGCAGGTGCACAGGTGGCTCCAGAAGGGGTTCATGTCACAGGTAAATGAATCATCCAGAAACCTCTAGCAGTGTCTCACATCGTTTGTGAAATGCAGACTCACAGGAACTAATTATCTGAGTTGTGTCTTAAATTAACGTGTTCTGGAACTTCTTATGACCTCTGACCTTTGTAAAATACCATGCATTTCTGGTGCTTCAATCAGTAATGAGCTCCTGAATAAATTGTAAAAAAAAAAAAAAAAAAAAAGTTAATTTCCTGTTCTTGCAAGATTAGTGATTTATGGTCTGAACACTGAGAAGTGTTAATTGCGAAGCTCACTACTGAGTTTACACTTTTATAGTTTTATTTCATCAGATTTCATTGTGTTGTAGCTCTTTGACTGTCATTAAGACACTACCAAAAAGACTCACATCGATGCTATAACAAACACGTTAATCGTTAGCTGAAGATTGTGTTTTTGTTCAGGTCAGAAACTTAGAGACCAAACAGACATTCTGTAACTGAGTGTACAAAGCAGCAGCCTGCTTCATATTAAAAACACTGGTGTACCTAGTATTCTTAGTTATTCATTCACAACAACATTTCTATTGTGTAACCAAAACCTTCCCTTGATGCAGAGTCTGATAGTCCAACATAACCACAAGTACCATTATAGTATTATTATTATAAATATTTCCCCAAGATGGTGTCCTGCGGGCAAAGCTACCAACTGCCGTTTCAAAGACAGATTCAGTTTTATTCTTGTGAACACAGGTGGTTCTCCTCCTCCTCTCCTCCCCTGTCAGACATTAAAAAGTCTTACTGAAGGTGAGAAATAAAGCTGATGGCCTTGAACCCTCTGAGCATCTGCTGGTTCCATAAGAAGGCATATGGACCTCTGAGGCCTTTGCTATTTTTGAGTCCTGCTGAACATCCTTGGTGAAATTAAGAGTTCAGGTCTTAGTCTGCAGTGGATGAGACAATACTGCACTTACTCACAACGCCTGGAATTCAGCCTGTAGTCATAGCAACTGGCAAGGTTTAACGTGCCAGTTGCCCGTAGGCACTTATATATATATATAATATATACTCCTATACATGTTCCATGTTGCTCTTCTTGTCACAGTGAATTCTATGTGTGTTAATCTTGCATAGCATTTAAACCTGATTCTGACACACTCTCTTCCCACTATGTGCATGTTATGCTCTTATTGACATTAAAACACGATTTTCTTTTTTCTTTTTTCAGTCTAAGAAAAAGCAGTTTCACCTTGCGTTATTTTGTCTTCTTCTCTGGCATACTAAAGGTCTGTCATGGAAATATGTGTTATTTATAATTGTCAAGCTTTTATATCAATAATGTTGCAAAACGTTTAATAATTCAGTTATTTCCCTGACACACCAAATTGAAATAATCCCTCAGACCCTCTCCTATCAAGTCTAACCAAGCAACAAAGACTACCTTTGCACTCTAAAACAGGCCATGTGTTTTATATATGGATTTTACTGAAGGGCTGGATTAATATTACATCACAGATAGTTTGTTTGTAACTGGGCCAGTCAGTCTAAATCTGGGAAGATGTTTTCATAAAAATAATCCTCTGATCTCTATAATACTTGGTGTTTGTGGGATGCTGTACCTATATGTTCATCTCTGTATTACACACTGAAGTTTTCCATCACCACTGTTGTAGGTTTACCCACTGAGAGACTGAGAGACAGAGAGGCTCTGCTCTAATGATAATGGAATAGTAATAGTGGTAATTTGGAGAATGTGTGAATGACCTTTATTTTTTTAAAGGCTGTGTTGTAAATTACATTTCTCAACAAACACAAGCAAGTTACAACACAGTGGAATTATGTAAGTGTGCCTATTATAGTTTTACTTGGATAAAAGGATGGAATGGAAAAGAGAGATGAATGGACCAGTATCTAATAATGGTAGCGAAATGTATGTGGCTGTCACGTGGCTCAGCGGTTAAGGTGTTGGACTAGTGATTGGAAGGTTGTGAGTTTGATTCTTGGCTGTGGCTACATGACGTTGTGTCCTTGGGCAAGGCACTTCACCCTACTTACCTCAGAGGAGAATGTCCCTGTACTTGCTGTAAGTTGTTCTGAATAAGAGTGTCTGCTAGATTAGTCAGTTGAGATTGTAACTTGCACAGCAGCCCTGGGGATGTCAGACTGATGTGAGTTTAATCACATTAACAACATTCAGTTATGTGACTTTGTTAGCTCCTAAAAATCAAGCTCCAAGCTTGTTATTTCACAGGTACAAGCAGCACTTAATGCTTATTGTGATGATAATTATGAACTACATTTTAGAACCATGAAAACCCATGGGTGTAAAGAGAATATTCTGTCAATATAATGTTGTGTGCAGAGCATTTTCTACTAAGAGAAGCCTTTGTACTAGATAATACTTCCCCCATGACACCAGGAGATGGGCCTTCTTTGAGGTGAAGGCAAATATTCTGATATGTTGTGTTGCTTTCCAGATAACACACGTGTGTATGAGACAAATAACTGATAGGTGTTCCTACATGAGGAAGCCGTTTGTTTGAAGTGTCACACAATCCTCAGTGGCCTTTTCCTGGGAGTTTTTCCTTGTCTCCCTTGAGGGTTTAGGTTGGATGAGGGGCAGTTCTATGGGCATATGTGAAGCCCTCTGTGACATTGCTTGTAAAAAGGGATATACAAGTAAATGTTGATTTGATTTGGCCTGTTAGTCAACAGGAAGTTGTGTCGAACTGGAGGATGATGATGATGATCAAGCATCCACCCTTGAGTAAGGATGAGTCACAGTGGAGGTGTGGCCTAGATGGTGGCTCCTTTACGATGCCCTCCTCCTTCCCAGAGAGGAACTGTGACTAAAACACTTGAGGGGAAATCTCATGTCCAAATACTCTGTCAAGCGCAAACGGAGATCATTAGAAAATAATGCATCGATGCTGGAAATAAAAGGACAGGGGAAGTTCTGGGGAATCACAAGCAATTACCGGTCCACTCCCGTTACCCATAATGCATCATTTCCTTCTTAATGATCTACACTGCAAAGCACTGGGACCCAATGAGCGTTACATAGGAGTGTTTATTTCCGAAATACTATATTCGATGTTGATTGGTGTCAGGTGATATTGATAATACTGAACAAATCTCAGCGCTTGTGGGAGTGCAGATGAAAGAGAAGAGTTAAGAAGCTGAGGTAAAAAACACAATCCAAGTAACATGACACAAAAAAAGACAAAAAGATGTCATGATAAGACTTGTACAGCCTTGTGAAATCATACATTTTCAGAGGACAATCGTTGAGAGGAGAATAATGGACCAATCAGAAACAGACACCTGAGTAGCTTAGGGGACAGTACAGATGAGAACACCACCATTACAAAACAAGGAACATCAACTAAGATTTAGTTTGGTTCAGTCTAGTTTAATGTGAAGGAAACCCTTCAAAGATCCCTCAGTATCCTCCTTTGTCTTCATAATCCCTTCATGAGGAGGAGTTGTGTCCCTGTGCAGGAGCGATTGTCCCTCTAACAGCTTTACATCCACCTAATATTGTTCAGCAGTGTGTTCGACGAGAGCCCATTTTATAGGTCTGATGGAGTTAGAATTATATCTTACATTAGTTTGTTCAGGAAAAGAGCTTTAAGTCTCAGACCATGTTGCCGTTTTGCAGTGAGGCCACTCTGAAATGGCTCTTCCCAGAAATTATTGTAAATATATATTCCCAGAATTAATATACATATGTATACAGTTAGCATTATGTGTACGTCTAACAATCCTTCAAAAGCCTGACTGCAGATTAAAGCAGAGTAGACAAGTTAGAGTCCTAATCAAGATATAATCGATGATGCAAACATTTTGAGAAACTTTAGTTTTCAAACTTTAGGAGAAAACAATGCAATCCTTAAAATCTATGCCACAATTACATCAAATATGTAGACAGTGGTCCCTGAACTTCTCCGCATGGTTCTTGTCTATAGTTCCCTGAATGCTTCAGTAAATCCAATCAATGTACTTTTCCACAGGTGGACCAATCAAGTCCTGACACAGCTCAATAAGTCAAGCAAACAGGGCTCACCTGTCCATGATGCGGAGCACTACAGCAAACCTTATATTTACTTCTAAAAACGCTTTCACTGTAATTAGGGGTAATTGAGTGTGGATGGGCAAGTACAATTTTATTAAACACAATACAAAGTGGTGAAAACAAGGATTGTTTGACAGCATAAGAAAGACCTAGATAATGTTATGAAGACGGTCATCATGTCCAGCTGATCGATGCCAAATGTTAGCTTGTCATCTGGGACTGAGGGTGAGTGAAAGACTTTTTCTCTTTTTTTGGGCGGTTCTTGTGTCAAAATGGTGGGAAACAAGATGACTCGTATGCCTCCACCATTTGTGCTTCTACCCTTCCCTTCCGGTAACAGAGCTCATTGATTTTCTGACATGTGGTCAAGAATTACAATGAGTCGGGGGCATAAAATGGATCCAGTTTCTGCTTATGAAAAACAAAGACTCGCCTTCTGCTGCTGTACCGCTGCTGTACCGCTCCTGTACCGCTCCTGTACCGCTGCTGTACCGCTGCTGTACCGCTCCTGTACCGCTGCTGTACCGCTGCTGTACCGCTCCTGTACCGCTCCTGTACCGCTGCTGTACCGCTCCTGTACCGCTGCTGTACCGCTGCTGTACCGCTGCTGTACCGCTCCTGTACCGCTCCTGTACCGCTGCTGTACCGCTGCTGTACCGCTGCTGTACCGCTCCTGTACCGCTCCTGTACCGCTCCTGTACCGCTGCTGTACCGCTGCTGTACCGCTGCTGTACCGCTGCTGTACCGCTCCTGTACCGCTGCTGTACCGCTCCTGTACCGCTGCTGTACCGCTCCTGTACCGCTCCTGTACCGCTGCTGTACCGCTCCTGTACCGCTCCTGTACCGCTGCTGTACCGCTCCTGTACCGCTGCTGTACCGCTGCTGTACCGCTCCTGTACCGCTCCTGTACCGCTGCTGTACCGCTGCTGTACCGCTCCTGTACCGCTGCTGTACCGCTGCTGTACCGCTGCTGTACCGCTGCTGTACCGCTCCTGTACCGCTGCTGTACCGCTGCTGTACCGCTGCTGTACCGCTCCTGTACCGCTGCTGTACCGCTGCTGTACCGCTGCTGTACCGCTCCTGTACCGCTGCTGTACCGCTGCTGTACCGCTCCTGTACCGCTGCTGTACCGCTGCTGTACCGCTCCTGTACCGCTCCTGTACCGCTGCTGTACCGCTGCTGTACCGCTCCTGTACCGCTGCTGTACCGCTCCTGTACCGCTGCTGTACCGCTGCTGTACCGCTCCTGTACCGCTGCTGTACCGCTCCTGTACCGCTGCTGTACCGCTCCTGTACCGCTGCTGTACCGCTGCTGTACCGCTCCTGTACCGCTGCTGTACCGCTGCTGTACCGCTCCTGTACCGCTGCTGTACCGCTGCTGTACCGCTGCTGTACCGCTGCTGTACCGCTGCTGTACCGCTCCTGTACCGCTCCTGTACCGCTCCTGTACCGCTGCTGTACCGCTCCTGTACCGCTGCTGTACCGCTCCTGTACCGCTGCTGTACCGCTGCTGTACCGCTGCTGTACCGCTCCTGTACCGCTGCTGTACCGCTGCTGTACCGCTGCTGTACCGCTGCTGTACCGCTGCTGTACCTCTCCTGTACCGCTGCTGTACCGCTCCTGTACCGCTGCTGTACCGCTCCTGTACCGCTGCTGTACCGCTGCTGTACCGCTGCTGTACCGCTCCTGTACCGCTCCTGTACCGCTCCTGTACCGCTGCTGTACCGCTGCTGTACCGCTGCTGTACCGCTGCTGTACTGCTCATGCGGCCTCAAGCTGAAGGGTTGGGGACCGGGAGGGCAGGGTAGAGTTTATACACAAACCATCCAGCCAGGTCAGAGGGGAGGCGGCTAACAGCCCTACCCCAAACTAAAGTACACATGCTTTCTACTTACTTTCATAAACAGATGTGTATGTGTAACTTACTACATAGCGTTCAGTAATGATCACCCAGATGCAGATTCTTATTGATTTAAAAGCAAAATGGCAAGTCAAAATCTTTCACTGGTCCATACAGCTTGTTTACACCCAGTATGGTGGTGGTGTGACTTCAAGAGCAACATCATAATGGATGACCTCTCCTCACTTCTCTCTCTCTCTGCTGCTCCTTCTTGGTGATAGATGAACTTGCTGAGAGAGGCTAGCGTCTGGGGGGATGGACAGTGCAGATCACTGGTGGGTCCATGCCAGCCTTGGGGTTGGCTGAGAAGAGTGATAGATTAGGGATTTTTAAATACCCTTCCTGGTGAACATGTTGACGGCCAAGTAAGCAGCTGGGCTTTACTCAGTCTGCGAGGGAAGGAGAGGCGACACAGATGGCTGCTGGCTGGCAGCTCTCTGCTGTCCAACACTGTGTTAGACTGAAGGAATACAGTACATGGACATCTGTCAGAACATGCACACATGCTAAAATGCAACAACCTTAAAGGGATCCTCCATATGCAGCAAAAAGATCATCAATCAATCAATCATTTATTAAAGGCCACACAACAGAGTTGGTGGAATTTGCTTTCGATACAGCAGTTAAGGTCACATCTGTCATGTGTCATGTGTTGTGTGTCATGTGTTGTGTGTCATGTGTTGTGTGTGTGAGTACACAACTTTTGATGTTCATACTAGATCTCACCTTCACAATGTTTCCCTACTAGACAACATAAGCTTGTCTCTAAGACATTTGTGTTCCAGAGATAGATATACCAGAGAGGAGGTTGACCCAAAAAATGGTTCTGACAGATGAAGATTAGCACCTCAAAGAGCTTAGATAGATTAAGTACAGATATCTGGGTTAGGCACTTGTGAAGCCAAAGAGAATCCTTAAGAAGATGAAGGTGTGAAACTGTCCTGTCTTAGCATGTCTGTCACAGCCAATCAGGACAGGACCGTGGACACGGTACACAGGTTAGTTATTTCATTAGTTAGTTAATGTTCCTCGTAAGGAAATTGATTTGCAGTAAGTAAAAATAACATACAAGATGACAGAACTTTGTACATCAAGTGGATGACACACTGTGAGAGACCTAACCACGTCAAACAGAATAAAGCATCATGTTAGGATGCATGAAAGGAGTATGTCACTTCTACATTTATCATTTATCTCCTGTCATCTGACCGAATCCACAAAGGGTTTCCAGCAGCAGATTTAGTGTTGTGTGACCCATGGTGTCATCCCTGCCCATAGAGGGGGGGCCAGGCCTACTGCTTCAGGGCCATTGAAGTCACTTTGACGGAGGGTTTATGGTTGTGTGTGACTGTACGTGCTGCTGGTGATGCTCGCTCGCTTGGTTTAATTTGACGTGTGAGTTTAGCTGTGTAGGATTCAGCTGAAGCTGTTCTCAGCTGCAGAGACATGATCAAATGCATGAGGAAGCCCAGTGTGCTGAGGTCACATGTGAGAGGACAGTCTGATGTGAGGAGAGAGTGACGTGCCAGTTCTGGTGCTCTAGTGCCTGTTCTGGTGCTCTACTGCCTGTTCTGGTGCTCTAGTGCCTGTTCTGGTGCTCTACTGCCTGTACTGGGGCTCTACTGCCTGTACTGGTGCTTTACTGCCTGTTCTTGGCTCTAGTGCCTGTACTGGTGCTCTAGTGCCTGTTCTGGTGCTCTAGTGCCTGTTCTGGTGCTCTACTGCCTGTTCTGGTGCTCTAGTGCCTGTTCTGGGGCTCTAGTGCCTGTTCTGGTGCTCTACTGCCTGTTCTGGGGCTCTAGTGCCTGTTCTGGTGCTCTACTGCCTGTTCTGGTGCTCTACTGCCTGTTCTGGTGCTCTAGTGCCTGTTCTGGGGCTCTAGTGCCTGTTCTGGTGCTCTACTGCCTGTTCTGGGGCTCTAGTGCCTGTTCTGGTGCTCTACTGCCTGTTCTGGTGCTCTAGTGCCTGTTCTGGTGCTCTAGTGCCTGTTCTGGTGCTCTAGTGCCTGTTCTGGTGCTCTACTGCCTGTTCTGGTGCTCTACTGCCTGTTCTGGTGCTCTACTGCCTGTTCTGGTGCTCTAGTGCCTGTTCTGGTGCTCTACTGCCTGTTCTGGTGCTCTAGTGCCTGTTCTGGTGCTCTAGTGCCTGTTCTGGTGCTCTACTGCCTGTTCTGGTGCTCTAGTGCCTGTTCTGGTGCTCTACTGCCTGTTCTGGTGCTCTAGTGCCTGTTCTGGGGCTCTAGTGCCTGTTCTGGTGCTCTAGTGCCTGTTCTGGTGCTCTACTGCCTGTTCTGGTGCTCTAGTGCCTGTTCTGGTGCTCTAGTGCCTGTTCTGGTGCTCTACTGCCTGTTCTGGTGCTCTAGTGCCTGTTCTGGTGCTCTAGTGCCTGTTCTGGGGCTCCACATTTGTAAGAAATCTGTTGGAGGTTTGTAGTATAAAGCTCTCAAAAAATATGATGCCAACAACTTTATACATCCTTAGTGTAGAGTTAAAGTACTTGAAGTGGGATGTAATGGAAATTGGTCAAACAATTATGATCTGTGTGCATCTCATTAACAAATCATGGTCTGCCTCTGATACTGCCAACAGATATTTCAGACTCCGGCTCAATTAAGATATATAAGAAAATATCTCATCAATTCGTTGTTTTGTTTCTGTTAAATGAATCCTTCCCCTGCCCTGTCTTCAAGACAAGATAGCAGGATAGTGTGTGATATCCAAATGGTAAATGACTTCTTATTGGGTCCACCTAAAATAAGGATAACATGGTTGGACTGAGCAGTGGAAGTAATTGGTTGATCATGCTTTCACAAGCCATAGGGTTCAGCTCAGAGAAGAACTTTAGATTTGGCCTCTGGTGAGGGCCTCTAGTCATGGCCTCTAGTCATGGCCTCTAGTCAGGGCCTCTAGTCAGGGCCTCTGGTGAGAGCCTCTAGTCAGGGCCTCTGGTGAGAGCCTCTAGTCATGACCTCTACTCGGGGCCTCTAGTCATGGCCTCTATTCATGGCCTCTACTCGGGGCCTCTAGTCATGGCCTCTAGTCATGGCCTCTAGTCATGGCCTCTACTCGGGGCCTCTAGTCATGGCCTCTAGTGAGGGCCTCTAGTCATGGCCTCTACTCAGGGCCTCTAGTGAGGCCTGTGAGTTTGCCCACCTCTGGATGTTGTCTATGTAGCATGAATGGTAACATAACTGCTCCATTAAATACTATGGATCCTGGTGAAATCCCTGCTGGACTCTGGAGTGGGTAAAGCTGGTCTGAGGTGGAACATCAGTAAGGCAGCAGCGTTCTGGATGAGCTTCAGAGTCTTAATGGTTCTTCCAGGTACGGTCTGGCCCTGAGGGAGGGGAGACCACAGTGAGGAGGATGAGCCTGGATGACAGCAGCTGGGCAGCTTTCTTTCATGTTGAGGCAGCTAAGAGCTAAGAGTTATTGATGGCGTCCATCGTCTCTTAAAAGGCCAGTGGGAAAGAGAAGGTTGCAGGGTAAACATCAGTAATGGCTGCAGACCATCTGTCTTCTGACAGTCCTGTGAATAAATGTTCCAATCTGCTGATATCCTGAAATATTCTGTCACGATAGTATGAAAAGTACAGTTTTCCCTCCTTGGAAGTACAACAAAAGTAACATTTTAGCATATTGTATAGGTCGTCTCCACTTCTCTCCTCTTAAGTGTTTTTCTCACAAAATGGACCTTTGCATTCTGTTATGTTAATGGTGGTGTTTAGCTGTAGTGTGAAGTGTTTTAATAAGATAGCAAACCCACACTGGTAGAATCCTCTTCATGGTAACCATGTGACTAATCTTAATCCGTCTGAACTACAGGGGAGCAGGTAAGCAGCTGTGCTCCCTGTTGAAGTTGGATGCAGAACAGAACCCACCAAGGCTGTGTGACCAGGCTTCTAATCCACCCACCTGTTATGTCCATGTTGGACTGTTATCATTTTAAACCAACATTACTGGGGAGTTGATGACACTGTCTCACCTGATCTGGCTTTTGTGAAGGTGAAAAATGAGTCATCCTCGAAATGTTAAATATTGTGAACAAAAATAGGACCAAGATTTAAACAAACACTGCCCAAAAATGCTGAAAGTATTCTCTTTCCACTCGTTCTGAGTGTCAAATTAGAAAACCAACCCCTATTCTCCACATCTGTTGCTTCAAATAATATAAGAACCTCTTTGAAGTCAATACTTTTGAATGCTTCATTATCTCCATTTTCCACTTCAAAAATCCAACCCCAGTTGATCTCCTGGAACAAGTGGATTTCTATCCATGTTCAAGAGCTGAATTAGAGTTAAGGAATCGGCTCCATAAACCCTACACCTGATGCCTCCGCACACAAGAAGCTTAAATCCCCATAACAATGTCAACAATTTAGAGGACAAATCAGAGGCAGGTACTCCAGTTGGTTTTAATGCTATTAAATAAGTCTGTGTAAATAGCCAGAGCGATGTTGGTGCTTATTTAGCCAGCTGTTAAGGTTGAGGCAAGGCAGACTCCCTCTGTGTTCCTGCCACAGAGAGGACTGGGATTAGCTGGTATTACAGGCTTTTCTCTAGCGAGACCAAATGATATTTCCACCCTCCCCTGCTGATGGACAGAGCCGAGTATCTGCTGTGAACCCTCCCACCATGGAGACGGTTCATTTATTTATCTTTGGAACATCTGCTTGGGCGACAGGGTTCAGATGGAAGGGGGATTAGTTTATTGTATGCTGAAGATGTGAATGTTTAACATGAGGGCGTCACTGCACCATCACAATACTGCAGAACACCTTCCTTCTTTCAGGGTCATCGGACAATGGGCCCCCAAGGGCCACGTTGGCACCTAGTTTTTTTTGCAGTGTCCTTGGAACTTAATTCATCAATTTAAATGATTGATTGACTAAAGTCAATGAAAAATAATAAGCTGCTGATTAAAACATAGGACAGCTGGCCTTTAATCAGCTCAACTCGGGGCTCATATCGTGAATTTTAAAAAGTATTACAGATATGAAACCACTGGGGCCGAAGGCTAAATAAAGCAAGTTACCTAATGATTTCATAAGTAACTCTTTACATTTTGTTGTTACAGTATATTTAGGTAAGAACAGAGTAATATAGCCAATACAAGCACAGCAACATGGAGGACTTGTGATGTATTTAAGACTTCTATAGAAACACGAGCTGGGGGCTGTTCTATATGTCTTCCTCTGACAGGTCCCCCAAGATAAGGGTCCTGGGGGAACAAATAAAAGGGTTCTTTGGTTCCTTGCCCAACTTAGGTTATGACTGTTCCTCCAAGCACGAGAATCAAAGAAATAAATGGTGACTTGTAATGAAGCCACACAGCCGGCCTCCAGGCAGTCCTTCTCCAAAGTGGTTTCAGTTCAGGCTGACATTTCTCCAATAGCCCGACCCTGGATTGTGGATTAATATTGGGGTCATTGTACACTGACTAGAGTAACAGCTTGAGCTGGGGGGGATTTACACACACACACACACACACACTTGCACACACACGCATGTGTTTCTGGACATTTATTTGTGTCCGCATGTCGATCGCTTTAAGATCATGATGATCATATCAGCTCTAACATGTTGTCCAGTTGATTCCAGATCCTGATGTGTGTTTTGGTGCCATTTTACCTGTGAAGCAGAAGCACCTGGATCACAGGTGATCTGTTCCCTGGTAGATCTCTGGCCACCCTCCCATCAACAGATGAATGCATGTCTTCATCCAAACACACAGACTATCTGCCCAGCCTGTTAAAACATGGTGGCTTTTCCAATGTTATCATGTTCTTTCCAATGTTATCATGTATTTACTGCAATCCCCCCGCCCCACCCCCCCCCCCCCCGGGGGACAAATACAGATTTATCTTTTTTGAGATCTTAGAGTTGTAAGACCTAAAGAAGTTTCAAAATAAAATGTGCAGCAGCTATTAAATACTGTATGAATAGTCTAGACCAAAACAATATGCAGTTAACTGAAGTAAATCACTGTTTTAGTTTTTACTCCCATATTCAATGTGACTATATTGTTCAACATGTCTGCTCTAATGCACATTTCCTCTACATAATTTGTTTTTTGCCCTGACTGTCTCCAGTGTGAATTTGGCATGTACCATACATAGTGTTTATATCATTTATTTTACATTATGACCTAATTGAATTCATCATCTTAGTTATGTTACAAATTGCTCCCATGACACTGAAGGGAATATTTGCAGTTCATGATAAATTGCTTTTGGAAAGAGCTCGTCCATGCATGTGGTGTGTTGCAGGCACCCTGGGCTCGTCATTAACCCTGTACGGCTTATCAGATGCATCTGGTTTAGCATGAGGGAAAACCTAGCTCTGTCGCTATGGAAACAGCTAGTGTCATTTTACATGCATACTCGGCTTAGGTGAATAATTAAATTGTAATCAAGTAAATAACACATTTGTAATGATTTATGCCTGTTTTCAACGTCAAATCAAATATACTAATGTGTTTGGAATCAATTAGTTTTTTTCAAATGTCAATTTGAATTGGTTTTATATATGGGTTGATATCTTTATGAAAGAAATCCCAAACTAAATCAATAAATACAACAAACCCTCAATTTACTGTTTGCAATAGCCCTGATCCGTTCTTTGACTTAAATTAATGAATTAAATTCCGATCACATCCAAAACAACCTCATATTCTCCTTAAACGGAAGCTTCATATCAAAGATCGGTTTCTTCTGGTATTTTCCTCATACTGGCACTCAAACCGATCGCTTGCTAGGAACTCCTCATCAGCTGCACCAGCAGAATGCTAGTTAATTGCTGCTGTGGGTGGCCTGTATTCATACTAGAGGACAGTTTACTAGTCCACATCGGTTACATGAGCAGTTACCTTGTCACTGGTGAAGGTATAAAAGGGCACATTAACGGGCACCGTATGTCGCCAGTGGCAACCAGCTGAGCCCAAATACACAGCTGCTTGTGCTCGCCTGGCCAATCAAAAGCCATGAAGCAGGCAGCAGGCCAACATGTCCTCACCGAGCAGAGCCACATGTAGGGCAGCACATTTACAAGATTGGTGTTGACATCTGCTGCTCATTTGACAGTGTCTTAAGGGAGTCCGTGCTGATTTGATTCTTGTGTCAACCTAAGCCTAAATTGCAGCACAGACAAAGATGGATATTTCTGACAGCCAGTTCTGTATTGTATGTTTTTAAAAGGAGTTGAGACATGCTGAGTAATGGAACCACATTTTGTTCATTGGTCAAACTGTCATGGGAATCTCATCCAGAACTGAATCAATAGAACTTCATCTGTAAGTTACCCCCAAAAACATGCATAAACATGGATGCTTGAGTCTTTTGAATAAACCGGGAAAAGCGTACAACAGCCTGAGGTTGTGGTACCTCAGTGTATGCTGGTGTTGCTTCATTGAAGATCATATCTTGTTGTTTCAGAGCCATTTGGGCAAAACCCCCTAAGATTTAACAACTCACCATCAGGAGCTGAAGATTCCTCGAGGGCTGTCAGATCTTCAGGCAAGTGAAGCGTTGCTTTTTTAGCAATAAGCTAAACAACACTGAACAAATCTGGATCAGTGCTTGTTTGAGTGGTGTGTTGAGTGTTTCAAGTAAGTGTGTGTGTGTGTGTCTGTATAATTTTATATATATAAAAAATGTAATCAATATTTGGGCCATTGAAATTGCATTACTGTCTTTCAGTCTCAGGGCATTTGACATTTCACACATGAGTGACCATGTCAGTGGGGGGAAATAGCCTACTTCAAAATTAAAGACATCAAATTTGCAATCTGCAGTTAAGGTTCAATAGAAATGTCAAGAGGGCGCTTTACTGCCGAATAAAAAACCGAATGAAAGTCAATTGTGTTTCTGCATGATGAAGTGCAGAAGTAGATAAAATGGTCTTGTTTCACTGAAAGAAATGTTATATTGTAACTCACTGAGAAATACCTTTTAACTACAGATCAAAGACACCCAAACTCTGTTCGTGTAGAACAGGGGTCTCCAATCCTGGTCCTGCAGGGCCACTGTCCTGAAGATTTTAGATGTTTCCCTGCTCCAGCACACCTGATCCTAATGAAGCGTCGTTATCAAGCTCTGTGGAGGTGTGCTGGAGCAGGGAAACATCTAAAACCTTCAGGACAGTGGCCCTCCAGGACCAGGGTTGGAGACCCCTGATGTAGAAAGTGTGTCTCAACTGGAATCCAGTTTCGGTATCAAATTATTGTGGGTCATAATTTGGTCTCCTAGCTGGCTTGTCAGACACTGCATTGTCTTTCTGTATTGCCATTATTTGGCAGGTTTTGGGTTTATAGTTCTCTCTGTTTCTAGAAGGTTTTTGTATCTTCCTGCTCCCTGTTGTAGCAAAGCCTCCAGATCTGTTAATGACCATTATCGCCCATTTGCCAGAGGATAGGAACAGCCACAGGCTTTATTGGGGTCTTTGCATAGTGACCCTTGAGAGGACCTCTCAGTTATCAATTGAGAGTCTAAGAAACATACTTTTCAAGTGGCATCTGGTAGCACAGAGCTGCTGTAGAGCAGTCAAATAGATCAACAAAATGCACATGTGAACACATGGGACACATTGACAAAGGGACATGTGTCTGTATGTTTCCAGCAGTGCCTTCAGTACTAGTACCTAGTTCAGTTGAATGCAGAATAAATGCTTCAGGTCCCCCCTCAACCTGTTGATCCTAACGTTTGCAGATAGCCTGTGACTTAATATTCCACTGAAATATGTGCTCCTGCTCTTTTAAAAGAAATCTTTACCTGTCCACAATAACTTCAGTTCTTGGCACACAAATCTAGAATAGATTTTTGCGTATGCTATTAAAACCTCACTGTCAAAGCCTAACGTGGTTAAAGCCAGTAGCCCTCGCCTGGGCAAGCACATAAAAACCAATTCTGCAAAACAAGCGTCCATGCAAGCTCTATGAATCAATATCTGCACAATACTGAGCGAAGGGTCGTTACTCTCTTTCTTGTCACCTTGTTGTTAAGTGAAGTTTCTTTCTGGATTCTGGGCATTAATCCTCTCTGGTCTGTTGGTGGGAGTACAGAAAACAGCTTGATTCAGTCTTAAATTAAGACACACTCGATCTCTTGAATCATGTCATGTCACCTGAGAAATAACACTATTGACTTTTCTACCTAATGTCTTCACTGTAACTACAGAATCGAAATTTGTCATGTTTAGAAGAGTTTCTCCACACCTACTGAATTCAGACCAAAAATGTATAACCAGGAAAATAACAGAGTTATTTAACATCACAAAATATGAATAAAGATGAATCAACGACTAAATGTGAGTTGGGACTGAGGAGTAACAGATTAGGACGGTTCAGTGGAGAACCTTACAGTTCCCAGGACTAGGAATGATGAAGTACATGATAGAACACCTTGGTGGAACCTTTATTGCCTGGGTGGTTCTTTGCCGTTTGGTCCTGCATCTTGTTGAAAAGATAACTCTGAACAGGATATGACACAGGGGACAGGCTAGGCTACATATCCTGTTCAAACCAAAGGGAGACTATGGATTGGCCAGGAAAGCAGGCAACTTATGAAAATTTTATGAAGTTCTATTCTAAGTAGAACTTTTAATTCTGTTTCATGCATGAGGCTGTTGCTGAAGCTCGAGGTATATATGACGAGCATGGAATCAATCGCTCATGTGTCCTTAGGGCTGAGCTCTTGCACATTGACTGTGAAGGCAAACTATTTTATACTGTATCCCCTTAGTACAAGGTCAGATACTGGGCTTTGGAGGAAAGGTTTCATGTCAAGTGCACTCAATTGAGGTCATATAGAATTAAAAACATACTGAGCCCTGTCCAATTCCACTGGGTCAACTCCCTTAATGTAGTCCTGAAGGTGAAACTGACTTCTCAGTTTGTAAACACACAGGCAAGTAGTCCTGTGTGGTGCAGTGTAGCTGACACAACGTTAGTGTGGTTGTGTTGTAGATGTGTGTGACCACGTGTGTAAGTTGAACCGTTATCGTTCCTTTGTTGATTCATGCCAACCCAGCCTGAGGTCATCTGAGGTCATCTGATTACCTTCAAGAGTTGAATCATCAGGTGAGCATTAATGATAGATCGTTATCCACAGTCACTCTGTTCCTAACTGAGACTCAACACTGCCAGCCTGACAGACTGCTGCTGTCTGGAGCTGCCAGCCTGGTTCAGACTGTCTGGAGCTGCCAGCCTGGTTCAGACTGCTGCCAGCCTGGTTCAGACTGTCTGGAGCTGCCAGCCTGGTTCAGACTGTCTGGAGTTGCCAGCCTGGTTCAGACTGTCTGGAGCTGCCAGCCTGGTTCAGACTGTCTGGAGCTGCCAGCCTGGTTCAGACTGTCTGGAGTTGCCAGCCTGGTTCAGACTGTCTGGAGTTGCCAGCCTGGTTCAGACTGTCTGGAGCTGCCAGCCTGGTTCAGACTGTCTGGAGCTGCCAGCCTGGTTCAGACTGTCTGGAGCTGCCAGCCTGGTTCAGACTGTCTGGAGCTGCCAGCCTGGTTCAGACTGTCTGGAGTTGCCAGCCTGGTTCAGACTGTCTGGAGCTGCCAGCCTGGTTCAGACTGTCTGGAGCTGCCAGCCTGGTTCAGACTGTCTGGAGCTGCCAGCCTGGTTCAGACTGTCTGGAGCTGCCAGCCTGGTTCAGACTGTCTGGAGCTGCCAGCCTGGTTCAGACTGTCTGGAGCTGCCAGCCTGGTTCAGACTGTCTGGAGTTGCCAGCCTGGTTCAGACTGTCTGGAGCTGCCAGCCTGGTTCAGACTGTCTGGAGCTGCCAGCCTGGTTCAGACTGTCTGGAGCTGCCAGCCTGGTTCAGACTGTCTGGAGCTGCCAGCCTTCTTGCCAGGGACGCCCTGAAGTGGGCAGCTTGGCTCTGAAATCATATAACATATCAATAATAATCATATCACAGTGCAGTAGGATTCTATTATGGAAATTGCCTTCGTCATGGACTTAGAACACACACACAGACGCAGGCCCACACACATCCTTATCAGGTTCATTCAGCACTTCCTAATCAAGCTTTAATCAGCAATCAAGCTAAATGGTGTTCCTCCTCAGCTGGTTGGGGATCCCTACCAGTGACTGAACCTGTATTTCCTGCTCACATCATCATTAGCATGGTATTCACACAATGCAGTATATTAAATACTTAACGTGTATTTAAAAGGATTTGAAGGAGGTTTTCAGATTCAAGATTTGGCTCTCTGGCAACTCTACTGGTTTGATTGCACTTTTTAATCCAAAGTACTTAAACGACACATTTGTCAGTGATGTTGGCGGTGTCATGTGACATAACTGTGGATCAAGATAACATGGTTTCCTTCTGGTTTCATCAGCAACACTCATGGATATTGATGG
Source organism: Neosalanx taihuensis (assembly GCA_030340665.1). Taxonomy (NCBI): domain Eukaryota; kingdom Metazoa; phylum Chordata; class Actinopteri; order Osmeriformes; family Salangidae; genus Neosalanx; species Neosalanx taihuensis. Next base: position 19,507,986 of record CM059290.1, read on the forward strand.
CTCCTCTTCGGTCAGTGCCGTTGCTAGCCATTTCTGATTATTCTGTTGCCCCCCTCACCACATTGGTGCCCCCCTGTTCACTTGGTGCCCCCCTGTTCACCTGGTGCCCCCCTGTTCACTTGGTGCCCCCCTGTTCACTTGGTGCCCCCCTGTTCACCTGGTGCCCCCCTGTTCACCTGGTGCCCCCCTGTTCACCTGGTGCCCCCCTGTTCACCTGGTGCCCCCCTGTTCACTTGGTGCCCCCCTGTTCACCTGGTGCCCCCCTGTTCACCTGGTGCCCCCCTGTTCACCTGGTGCCCCCCTGTTCACGTGGTGCCCCCCTGTTCACGTGGTGCCCCCCTGTTCACGTGGTGCCCCCCTGTTCACCTGGTGCCCCCCTGTTCACCTGGTGCCCCCCTGTTCACGTGGTGCCCCCCTGTTCACCTGGTGCCCCTCTGTTCACCTGGTGCCCCCCTGTCCCCATGATGTCTTCAATTCAATGAAATGGATTGAGTTTGAAAGTAAACGGCCTCCTTCCAGAGAGAGAAGTGCCTGTTAGGCCTGGTTACTTCATGTCATGTTGTAGAAAAGGTTTCAGAGGTAGTCATCTGGACACGGTTTTCCAAATCAAGTCATTTGGCACCCCATCCAGGCGTCATTCCCAATCAAAGGAAATGGTGTGAGAACCTAGATATGTGTCATGTCATTGTCATGTCATGAAGCTGAGCTGTAGAAGGAAGAGCTGTCTGTCATGTGATGGTTTCTGTGAGTGGGGTCTTGAGATCTGAGCTGTCTGTGTTCCAGCTGACACAGCGTGTTCTCTGTTCTGTGTTCTCTGTTCTGTGTTCTGTGTTCTCTGTTCTGTGTTCTGTGTTCTCTGTTCTGTGTTCTGTGTTCTGTGTTCTGTGTTCTCCCCACTGACCCAGTCAGAAACACCAGTAGACTTGCTGACCAATCACTCCTGTGTTTGTGTTAAGCTGCTTTCCTGTTTAAACATGTCAGTCCACTGTAACTGACTTGTTCATCAAGCCTATTAAACTAAACATGCCGGTCATTTCTCTCTGATGCACAATACACAACAAAATACATTTAATATAAATACCGACCAACCAATATCTGACCTTTTTAATGGTTTAACATGCTTAAAAATTGCAGTGTTATCTGCCTAGCCAGCACTTGTACAGAGCTAGGCAAAAAAGCATTGAACATTGGCCTGACACCTGACAATGTTCTTAAGAAATCATTAATAATGTTGTTGTACCTGTGACAATGACAAATAAAGATCTATCTATCTATCTATCTATCTATCTAAAGAATTGCTGGAAGAAAAATTGTTTGAATACATTTGAATTCCTTGTCCAAGATTCCCAATACTAAATAAGAATCTCCACATCTCTAGAACTCAGTTTGTATGCTTAGTGGAAGAGACTCTGGATGTTGGTGACAGGCACAGCCCATGAAGAACCCTCCTTCCTCCTGCCTAGACCCAGCCTGGCGCTCCGACAGCCTCCCTCAAGGAACACTAGATCCAGTCAGACAGCAGTCGGGGTGGCACGGTACAACTGATGGAGGAAGCCAAAGGTGTCTGAAGGAAAGCACCAACTTGACATCCGATGGGGAGGTTTTGGGCAGTCTGTTCTGCCAGTCAGACAGACAGGCGGGGGGGAACATTGGCATATCTAAAAGGTCAGGCAGAGATCCAGGGTCTGTTTGCTCTGGAGCTTCCATCCAGGTGAAGTCTGATTGGTCTTTTGAACCTTCTTTTGAAACCTTGCTGACAGGAACCTGAAGCCCCGCCCACTATGCCTGCTTCTTCCACTCTCTGTCAAGACACCTGAGACAGCTCAGCTCTCCTTCCTGAAGGCTTATCCTGCCCTGTACAGGATGTGTGTGTGTGTGTGGGGGGGTTCTACCTGAGTACTATTGCAGGGACTTGGTACACTGATGGTGTTTTGCTGTTAAGAAGCTAGCAGGCAGCTTTCAGACTGGGCTGGCAGACGGGCTGACATCAGGATGATTTAAACGTCTCTGCAGCCTCACCTGTGGGGGTGGTGAACCTGGGGAGTAATGGCCACCATGTGATAATGTCTTTAAGACTTATCTGAGCCCTGGTTCTGGTACCTGTGTTATACTGTAGGTATTTGTGGCCAAATTTAAGGAGCTGTTAACGGTTAGCTCTGCGACTGCTGTGCTGAATAAACAAGGTTTCTAGTCACACAATGTTGGACAGTAAGTGTTTTAATATTCTACATTTGAATAGGCATAACTAATTTTATGTAATTCAGAGATGAATTGATTGGTATTGATTGATTGGAAGTAATTTACGTTTTTTTCTTTCCTCACTGTTCTAATGACTGTGCATGTCTCATGTTAAATACCCCAAAGACATGTCCGAAACACCTGAAGGAGAGCGGACCTGTTTATTTCAGTCAGCAGAAGCACCTGTCCCCCCTCTCTCTCTCTCTCTCTCTCTCTCTCTCTCTCTCTCTCTCTCTCTCCATCTGACCCCAGCAGCTTGCTGGTTCATTGCACAGGGACTAAAACCTGGCGAGACGGAAGAGAGGGAAGAGGAGAGAGGAGTTCGAGGGGAGAGGAGGAGACAGAGGGGAGAGGAGTTAGAGGGGAGAGGAGGAGACAGAGGGGAGAGGAGTTCGAGGGGAGAGGAGGAGACAGAGGGGAGAGGAGTTAGAGGGGAGAGGAGGAGACAGAGGGGAGAGGAGTTAGAGGGGAGAGGAGGAGACAGAGGGGAGAGGAGTTAGAGGGGAGAGGAGGAGACAGAGGGGAGAGGAGTTAGAGGGGAGAGGAGGAGACAGAGGGGAGAGGAGTTAGAGGGGAGAGGAAAGAGGAGAGTAAAGAGTGGACCTGCTGATAAAAATCTGTGCTGCTCCACAGAGAACTGGCGTCCATTTCCAGACGCACTCCATCAAGCCAAGCGGCTCTTTACCTCGTTCTCCAGCACCTCCTCTGTGCTGCTAATGATTACTACTATAAATCACAGAGGTGTGTTTGTTTCATTGGTGCTAGAACAGAGAGATGCAGTGGCTCTTCTGCTGTTCCAGGGTAGGAAAGGATAAAGCAGGGAGCTGCTGCTGGCTCATATCTGTCTCCCTGGCTGTAAGTAATGGGTTGGAAATCTGTATAATTTTTCAACCAGTGGAAGTCTGAAACCTACAACACTATTTACTTGGGTATGGAGCTAGTGACGTTGTTTTTGGTGTTTTTAAAGAAATGTAACTTTAATTATGCTGTATATACACACAGCTAGGACAAACTTTGGCCCAGTTATTAACGTTAAGTTTAAGCATGAAAACAGCACCACAATAGGCCAATGTTTTTATTTATTATTTTTTTTTTTTTATTTTACTTTAGAATGCGTGTATTCAGTTATTTACCCAGAGCGGTTTCCTGGAGTACTGAATGAAGACAGTTTAAAAGCCTGTGACTGCTTTAAACTTTCACCCTTCATTATATCAACTACTTTTTACATTATCTTGAATTATTGATGAGTAGTTTGAAGCAGACATTGAAACAGTGTTTGTTTTTTTGGGCAGCGACACCCAAGCGATTGTCAAACACATGAAACAATAATGAGGAAGAGCGTCGCTTTCTGCAGGGTTCAAGAGATGAGCTGGAAATATGCTGTCCAAGCACTACCTGTCTGCCTGTCTCTCTGTGTCTCTCCTCAGTGGTGCCTGTCTCTCTGTGTCTCTCCTCAGTGGTGCCTGTCTCTCTGTGTCTCTCCTCAGTGGTGCCTGTCTCTCTGTGTCTCTCCTCAGTGGTGCCTGTCTCTCTGTGTCTCTCCTCAGTGGTGCCTGTCTCTCTGTGTCTCTCCTCAGTGGTGCCTGTCTCTCTGTGTCTCTCCTCAGTGGTGCCTGTCTCTCTGTGTCTCTCCTCAGTGGTGCCTGTCTCTCTGTGTCTCTCCTCAGTGGTGCCTGTCTCTCTGTGTCTCTCCTCAGTGGTCTCTCAGTGTGTCTCTCTGTGTCTTTCTGTCTCTCTCTGTGTCTCTCTGTGTGTGAGGGTACATTTCTAAAATGGCACCAATAGGCTGAGCAGCCACATATTATACTGTGGCTTCCCACCAGACCACATGATCCTTGCTGCAGGTGGTCCTGGAGGTCACATGATCCTTGCTGCAGGTGGTCCTGGAGGTCACATGATCCTTGCTGCAGGTGGTCCTGGAGGTCACATGATCCTTGCTGCAGGTGATCTTGGAGGTCAAACCAGCTGTCTTCTCGCCTGTGCTGAGCCACAGCACGCTACACAGGTTTCCATTAGCGATGTGCCTGCTTCACACACACACTCCTGCCTGTGGCCACGGCAACAGCAGCTCAGTAGAAACAGCCAGAGAAGCGAGCCTCTCCTCCCCTGCAGGAAGAGATGCTTTTTACTGATGGATCATCTGACTTGTCAGGATGAGTTCCCAGCAGATAGTCGTGTTCTGAACGCATATCTAGCCTTCACCTGCTGGCTCAGACAGAGAGGAGGCTGTGGAGAACATTAAAGGGATTTCTTTTTATGAACCACTATTTTTGTTGGTGTTACTGCTTCCTGTTGACGTCGCACTGTGTAACTAACCCCAGTTAAACTGAAGAGAAGCAGGGAACTGTTCTGTAGAGAAACTTCTGGTAGATCTGAAAGCCTGACCACTCAGCACTAATATGCTGTTACAGTTTGCCCCAACATCGGACATTTTTCATACATTTGTAATAACGTACAGGACCCCGTTAAGATGTCCTTCATACTGTGTGTGTGTTTTTATTATTCATTATTGTACGCCAGTGGTTTTGCTTCGGTGCATGAGACAGCTTTGGCTTGTTCTTTGATCTGTAACCAAGGGAACAAGAACCACGACCACAGCAGTGACCCTGTTCATGATCATGCTGGCTCTGAGGTCAAGAGGCCTCCTGAGGTCAAGAGGCCTCCTGAGGTCAGGAACACAGCTGAGGACAGGAACACAGCTGAGGTCAGGAACACAGCTGAGGTCAGGAACACAGCTGAGGTCAGGAACACAGCTGAGGACAGGAACACAGCTGAGGTCAGGAACACAGCTGAGGACAGGAACACAGCTGAGGTCAAGAACACAGGCACACAGGCTGCAGGGCTCCACAGCTGGTAGGACGGCCATTATTACCCAAGGACTTCTTGGTCCACTGAACAGTAGGACGACTGTGCAGTCTGAATGAGAAGGTCACAGACATGGTGGGACAGAAGGCATGGATGAGGGGAAACTGTGAAGTTTAATAAAAGAACATTTTATATGTTAAGACCCTTTGTACCTTCTGCTTTCATAACAGGAAATGACTGAATGTCCTTCCTTTGATTCCTTTCTGTAGTAATACAGCCATGTATTACGAATCAGTCAATACTAGTCCTGCTTGCTGAATGACGCTTTGTGTTGAACAAGAAGTAGAACATTCACCAAGGAAACAAGGACTAAGACTTTCCATCTCAGTCAGGTTGTTAGGTTCTCTCTTTCTCTCTGTCTCTCTCTCTCTGTCTCTCTCTCTGTCTCTCTCTTTGGCTCTCTCTCTCTGTCTCTCTCTCTGTCTCTCTCTCTCTGGCTCTCTCTCTCTGGCTCTCTCTCTCTGTCTCTCTCTCTCTGTCTCTCTCTCTCTCTCTCTCTCTCTCTCGAACTGCTATGGGTCCCACTGGCGTTTATTTGGACGGCTACTCAGCCTCCTAATTGGCTCCTCCCCATGCTGGTGTATCACATGACCTTTGTGACCGACCCTTATACAGCTGCACGGCACACTGTTAAGGACGAGTCACTTTTCATCAGCCCTTACTGAGCTGGATCCTGGCCAAATTAGCCAAGTCTAGTTCAAACCCACTTGGTGGGGATTGAAGGTTGCACGTTAACAATTAGGTCGTAATGTTGACAGGGTCAGATAAAATACTAACACTGAAGGAATACTAGTTTTAGTTTTAACAAGAATGTGTATGTTTCTGGTTTGGTAATGCGTTAATAAATGCACTCAACAGAACACCAAGCACATGTAGCTTTCCTCCAGAGTCCTGTTCGGACGGAGGGAGGGAGGGAGAGAAGGAGGGAGGGAGGGAGGGAGGGAGGGAGGGAGGGAGGGAGGGAGGGAGGGAGGGAGGGAGGGAGGGAGGGAGGGAGGGAGGGAGGGAGGGAGGGGATAAGAAAAACATATCATAGACCAAATCTGTGGCTGCATGATAATGAAGGTTTTCAGCCAATTGTTTGGTGTTAACATTCTGTACAGTCCTCAGTCAATCATGACTAATAAAGCAGGATCATTTATTTTTAAGCCCCTTGTATATTTTGCATGAAGAAACATCTTGTCATTCATCACAAACATTGTGAATATGTTAGTTTGATATCTAGTGCAGAAAGTCTGCTTATATTATTAACTCCTTGTTTTTATTACAGTTGACCTCTAAGCAGATCTGTTTTATTTATTACTTTCTTCAGAAAACCTCCTCTTCTAAATCATTGTTCTCCTTCCTGCTGGATGTGAAAATATCACGTATGTCTGAGACCTGAGACGCTGTGAGGCGCTGCAGTGTAGTCATGGCTGAAGAAAAGAATCCTGGGGGTGCTGTCATGTTCTCCATTAGTAAACAATGCTTTGAAAACATTTATTTTGACTGAAATTTGGTTTAATTCATCTGAAATGGGCAAGGCCTTGGGCAAAGCACTTCACCCTACTTGCCTCAGAGGGGAATGTCCCTGTACTTGCTGTAAGTCTGCGTATGTTAATTTATTAAATGTAAATGAAATAGTTTTGATTTTGTCTGTGAACTTCAGTCATGTTTGGGGTTTTGGAGGGGAGGTGCAGCACATGAAACAGAAAGATTTGGTTTGGTCTGAGTTCAGTCAGTAACATCATCTAAATGTCTTTCATAGTACTAATGAAGATGTTGGTCCTTTTTGCTGTGAAGCAGAAAGTGGGACATGTAGTTTGGTAGCAGTCACTGCTGTAGTCGCTGCTGTAGCCGCTGCTGTAGCCGCTGCTGTAGTCGCTGCTGTAGCCGCTGCTGTAGCCGCTGCTGTAGCCGCTGCTGTAGGTTCTGATGTTGTGGCAGTGAAGTTGGCAGATTTCTCCCATAATGGTGTCTGGAAGCCTCATTGTGGCCCTCATTGGTGAAGTACATAACCATCTCAAGTCCTCATTAACTGGAGTCAGATGCTTCTATTCAACAGACAAGATGGCAGCTGCTGGCTTCATTTGGAAGTATTGAGCCAATAATTCATGTTGTCTACTAATGGAGGAAAACAACCACTGACTAGAAGCAACACTGGGACCCATGCGGTTAGGGTGTCGGGTTAGTAATCAGAAGGTCCCTGGTTCGAACCTGGCTGTGCCAACATGACATTGTGCCCTTGGGCAAAGGCATTCTGGGGGAATGTCCCTGTACTGGCTGTAAGACGCTCTGGAATAGCTTCTGATAATTGACTAAATGTAACACTGAAATACTCCTAATGGAAGCTCCCATGCATCAGAAAAGCTCAACCTACTCCTCAGATGTTATGGAGGAGATGACCAGCTACATTGAGCTACATCATCTGGATGACTACAGCAGATAATAATGATAGTTATTAAACACTCGTACTTCGACAGGATCAAATATCTCGTCAAAAAAACCCTGTGTATTATGATCTGAGTACAATGTCTATCTTCATGCAAAACACATGAGAGATCCCCGGGGTCAAAGGTTGATTGCCTTGACCTTGGCCGGCCTTCAACACCGCTGCAGCGAGCAAGCGTCAAGTCCCACTGCAACCCTCAGTGGCCAATTGAGCTCTCATTAAAAGTGCTTGCGTGGTCCACCCACCCCTGCACTAATTAATCCCCATGAAGAGCTCTCATGTGAATATCAGGATCACGGAGCAAGGAGAAAAACGGAGAGGGAAGAGCAGGAGATCGAGGGAACGCAAGAGAGAGATGGAGAAGAGGGATGGAGAGAGAGAGAGAGTAAGAACAAGATCATCAGGAGAGAGAGATGGAGAGAGATAGAGTAAGAACAAGATCATCAGGAGAGAGAGATGGAGAAGAGAGATGGAGAGAGATAGAGTAAGAACAAGATCATCAGGAGAGAGAGAGATGGAGAAGAGAGATGGAGAGAGATAGAGTAAGAACAAGATCATCAGGAGAGAGAGAGAGATGGAGAAGAGAGATGGAGAGAGATAGAGTAAGAACAAGATCATCAGGAGAGAGAGATGGAGAAGAGAGATGGAGAGAGATAGAGTAATAACAAGATCATCAGGAGAGAGAGAGATGGAGAAGAGAGATAGAGAGAGATAGAGTAAGAACAAGATCATCAGGAGAGAGAGAGATGGAGAAGAGAGATGGAGAGAGATAGAGTAAGAACAAGATCATCAGGAGAGAGAGATGGAGAAGAGAGATGGAGAGAGATAGAGTAAGAACAAGATCATCAGGAGAGAGAGAGAGAGAGATGGAGAAGAGAGATGGAGAGAGATAGAGTAAGAACAAGATCATCGGGAGAGAGAGATGGAGAAGAGAGATGGAGAGAGATAGAGTAAGAACAAGATCATCGGGAGAGAGAGATGGAGAAGAGAGATGGAGAGAGATAGAGTAAGAACAAGATCATCGGGAGAGAGAGAGAGATGGAGAAGAGAGATGGAGAGAGATAGAGTAAGAACAAGATCATCGGGAGAGAGAGAGAGATGGAGAAGAGAGATGGAGAGAGCGTCTCTTCTTCATTAACATGCGTTAATCCTCTGGGTGTGAAGGCTCAGGGATCTGACTGTGGGGGGGGGGGGGGGGGGGAGGGGGGAGGAGGAAATCAGGTAAGGAGGGGGGAGGGAGGTTGAGGGAATTTGGGAATTCTTTCTCCCTTGCTAGCTTCCCCCCTTCCCCACGTCTGTGGTCCGTGCAGTACCCTTTACTGAAGGTGAGGTGCACATTTATACAGACCCACTAGACTTTAATCTGTGTGTCTGTCAGGGAGATTCATTAATTATGACTGATACCAGGGGAGGAGGAGGGGGGGGGTCAGGGGCAGCGCGGGGAGGAGGAGGATTGATCGAAGGGTAGGTGGTATTATGTGAAGATTATAGCACAGACTGCTTTTCAATTAGGTGTGTGAAAAGTGGCCTCACACACACACACTGTATGTGTGTGTTTTTGTTAGACTTACCGTGTTGCACACTCAACACTACAGCGGGTCAGAGTAATGGCAGCCGGTCTATCTTCCTTCTCAGCAGCCATGTTGGGAAGGTTCAGCATCGGCAGAGTCGGTTGGTATGACAACAGGTGTTTGGCTTTAGGGACGCCAGGCTTTATTGGTCGGTTCTAGTTGGGAGAGAACACTTGTCTTCATCAGGGGAAATATGAGGTTCCTCAGGATTTCTCAAAGAGAATTTAACTTAATAACAACAATAAAGCGAGGCACATTTAAAAGTCTTTATTAGACTGACAAACAAAATCTTCTTGACATAAGAAAAATCACTTCCTTTGTTTTGTTAGTTGTTCGTCATCGTCTCCTGGTTCTTTCAACTTGACTCTTGGTCAGGAATGGAAGCCATTTTCTTGAGTTTCTGGTTCGAATTTGTTGGTCTCTGCTGAAGTCTGACCATTATGGTCAGAGAGTTAAAGGTCCAACCTATTTCCTAATAATGACATTATTTCTGCTGTGATTTTCAAACAGAATCTTTTGTTAAATATTTACAGGTGATTTTAAACATGGTTCCTCACTACGTTGTTTAACCTATTTAATAAATCTACACCAGAAATAAATCTGCCTTTCTCTCCTGATTTTTTTCTCCAAGGTGGTTAATTAATGTTCTTTAATCACTGAGAGTTTTTTTTTTTTTTACATCTTCTTTATTTTTACTCATACTGTTCTGAGTATTAATTAGTTTCTGACAGTTAATCATTACTGATGACATGTAGTATTTCACCTGTATTCACTGCTTGTCTCCAAACAAACAATGATTTAGTGGTAACATCTGACATATCTAGAGGTGCTGCTCACTGTTTAGTGTTGGCAGGGAGAATCTGTGAAACATCTTAGATACACACAGCTGACAGTTATTCAACCAATCAAAACCATGTTTGGTAGAATGTTGATGTCTAGTAAGTCCACCATGTTGAGGGACACTTCTTTTATACTAATTTCCAGTCATTTAGCAGTCAGCTTTGATCAGTAAGTTGATCCCAGGTGGTGAAGATTGTTTCCGTAAATGTCTTCAACAGTGATTACCTAAGGATCGACTTAAGACTGTGAAGTCGTCGTATCCATTTAACATTATTGGGATAAAGTATTTGAGTGTGAATACCCTCCTGCTCTGCTGATATTCAGGACATAATCAGACTTTCAAACGTCTGCTGTAGCCCAGGTAGGGAGCTGGCACAGGGACATGCAGATCTTTCTTCTCTGTGTTCAGGATGATCAGCTGCTTATCCAGCTGCCTGTGTTTTCCAGTCTGTAAGCCTCTTGAACACGTCTTCCCTCCTGTGTTGATCCTCCTCAGAAGTGTTCACCATGATTGAATGGCTTTTCCCTTCACCTTAAGACTCAAGACCATTTTCAAAGCAACATATCTGAATTTCCTCCCGTCTCTTCGGAGATCCTGTTTTCTGTTGTGTTTGACATCAAATGACAAGACATCGTTAAATGACTCACAACACACAGTGAACGACCCTCGACGGGCTTCAGTGTCAAATACAGACATGGATGGGATGTGATTTTCTCAGAGAACATCTATGACGTGTTCCCAAAAAAAAAAAAAAATTTAATTTCTTTCCGAGGGTTAGAGATCCTTAGAAGCTCTTGAAACTGATTAGAAAAAGGATTTCCTGCTTGGCTGGATGTCTGCTCACCTGTGGTGCAGCACAGACCTGTTTCCTCTTAATCGTCTCCATCGTCACGTTATACATTGGTATCACACCCCAGATTGCTCCGGTGGGAGTTGCAAATGAGGATGGTTAACTGTCAAATTAAATATTTATGCGTGTATCTGTTTTTCATAAGGTCAATGACTTCCACACCGAGGCTGTAGAAATCCCTGAACGATCCGTCTTGCCTCTTCATCTGCTGGTGCTGATGTCTTCCCACTTGACCACACCCACCATGTTCCTCCCCTCAGTCTAGATCCAATCAGCAGAGGTCGGTGGCTGTTATCCTTTATGTGTAAACTATGACTGGAACTGTTTGGTTTATACCTACATTGTTGAAGTGACACGGTTGTTTTACCGTGGTGTTAAAGTGACACCGTCAATCCAATTATCTGCAGGGTAGAATGACTCAACTTGAAAGGATTATTCTTTCTAAGAAGGTTTGATTATGCAAATAAAAGTGAATTCATGACTTTGTTAAGAGTTCGAGTCTGCACATCTTGGATACAGACATAATTAAAAGTTAATCGCATTACTTTGCGGAACAGTTCCATGTGATAATAAAAAGTTGGTGTCCACCAAACAGTGCACTATAGATAAATCTGAGGTAAATCTATTGACTGAAAAACAAATAAAATATGCAGAGTCATATCTTGCTTGGAATATAACTCCAGTGTAATACCTAATAAGCGCCAAAATTTAGGATAATTCTCAGATAATTAATCTTATCATTTCCATGCAGGATTATAAGTAGTTAGAGAAGTGAGAATTTAATTTTCTGGGTAAGAATCGCCTCTCTTGGAGACTCTTCCTGGCTTACCCATTCAGTATGTATGTATGCTCGCTCCATGCCCACATTAATGAATTAACAAGACTGTCAAATACAATTTTAAACTTACCACAACAGTCTCAAGTCAATACATTGTCTAGTCATTCAGTGAATAATTCTCTGTGGTTCATTATGTGAAGATTGTGTTACAAACAAGAACTCAATGTTAATTTAGGGACCACTGGTAACCTTAAAACCAGCAGAAACAATTAACCAGCTCATTGAAGTGATCTTCCAGCAGCTTGATGAAGTGAACCAGGTGAGTTGGTGTTTTTCCCCCACAGTAGCAGGACATGCTGAGCTCCAGAGCTGTGGGGCTGCTACTGAGTCCCTCACCTCAGATAAGACTGCAGGAATACATTAACCTTTTCCCCCATTTGTTTTGTGTGCTCCCTTTTGTTCTGTAGCAGAATGAGGGGGAGTCTGCTTGCTTCAGGGTGGAACCGAGGCCCTGATCACCGCTGGAGTAGCAGGTACCTGCATTAGCCTTCAATAGATGAGAAAAGATTGCAGGGAGGGACAACAGACAGCTGAGAGGTAGCATGGTCTATTCAGGCAGCAGGCAAACAGGTTTTTCTTCTTCTTTCCATCATTCTCTGCCTCTTTTATATGTCTTTCTTCCCCCTGTCTCTCAGTGTGTGGTTCCACAGGCGCTGTAATTATCTGTATAGTAAAGCATAAAGGTCACAGTTGTTTGCTCAGGAGAGAAGAGATGTTACTCTGGGTGGGGGAGGGGGGGGCAGGGAGGTGAAGCTTGAAACTTCTAGAAACATGAATGAATGAATGAATGAATGTTTGTATGAATGTGTAGATGTGTGTGGGTTTGTAGATGACCATTCTGATTTTGATTATAGAAACACTGGGAAATCGATCGGATTAATGTGGGAATCGTAATCCAACTGACAATGAATCAGCATAACACTTAACAACCGTACAAAAATCCTTCCTCCTCTGCCTCCTTCCTCCTCTGCCTCCTTCCTCCTCTGCCTCCTTCCTCCTCTGCCTCCTTCCTCCTCTGCCTCCTTCCTTCTCTGCCTCCTTCCTCCTCTGCCTCCTTCCTTCTCTGCCTCCTTCCTCCTCTGCTTCCTTCCTCCTCTGCCTCCTTCCTCCTCTGCTTCCTTCCTCCTCTGCCTCCTTCCTCCTCTGCCTCCTTCCTTCTCTGCCTCCTTCCTCCTCTGCCTCCTTCCTTCTCTGCCTCCTTCCTCCTCTGCTTCCTTCCTCCTCTGCCTCCTTCCTCCTCTGCCTCCTTCCTCCTCTGCCTCCTTCCTCCTCTCCCTTGGTCTATTGACTGAGGAGTCACAGCTTCATCATCGTCACACTCTTCATCCAGAGTGTTTTCTGGAACTCCTTCATGAACCCCCCCCACCCCCCCCTCCCCAGTCACGTCCCTGCTGGAGGACTGGGTGGCACATGTGATGAACGGCCAGGTTTGGGGTGGGAGGTGTGTGTGTGTTCAGGGTGGATGGCAGAGAAAGTGGGGCAGGATCCTGGGGCTGGCTCACAGAGGGATGTACCGTCTTTGTAGTTATGATGTCATAGCGTTGGTGTTCTATATAAAGGAACAGCACCACTAGCCCCCCCGCTGGGATCCCACTAGAACACCACCTACTTATAACAGAGCTGGAGGCAGCTGCTTTGCTCTAGAGAATGTCACCGCTCAGCCCTCCCCCCCTCCCCCCCCCTCCCCCCCCTCCCCCTCGCCCCCCCTCCTGTCCACCTGAGATGTTCTCAAGCGACAAGACCTGTTTAAATGGGACAAACCGTTTATTTTATTTTTTATTGTACAGCCTTTTTGGTTTCCTCAACAATAAACAGACAGAAAACCGCCTTGGGAGATGTTAAAGGTTCTGTTTTTAAGATGCGGTGTGGGAGAGTAGGGACAGGTGGTCCAGGGTCAGTTTGTCTGAGTCACATGATGGTGTGTTGGGAAAGGGTTCACTTAAACTCAATCTAGGAACTAGGAAGTCTGTGTGAGAGTTTAGGAAGAACATGGAAGTGACATCATCAACAGCTCACTCATCAAAGCTTCTACATTGACATACTTCTACATACTATAATCTCACATCAAATGAAACATGTCTGGAACACAAATACATGTTCACTTAACAGATCCATGTTAACAGATCCATGTTAACAGATCCATGTTAACAGATCCATGTTCACTTCTCCCCTCACAGCTTTTCTCTCCTACCATGACTTGGTGTCTTTTCTTGGCAGAAACTCAGCAGCACGTTCTGAGCAGGCTAAGGATTTATTCCCAGACAAACTGAGCCATCTGGTAGTAGAAACACAGACCAGCTGGGGAGACATGAATGCCGAGAGCGACATCGCCCACCTCATGGGAAAGGGCAAGGTGTGAGAGGGCTGCGTGTGCGGTGAGTCAGGTGATCTTTCATGAGCTGCAGGTCAAAGGTCATGTCGTTCACTGAGTGCACCTGCTGAAGGTGGCATCAGACACACACAGAAACACACTCTTCCGAGACACACACACATCCAAGTTTTCAGTCTCTTCATATGAGCTCACATCACATGGGATTCATGTGGTGCAGTTGATTAGGGTTAGGGATAGTAATCAGAAGGCATCTGGTTCGAAACCCCAGCTCTGTCAACATGACTGTGTGTCCTTGGGCAAGGCACTCCACCCTACTTGCCTCAGGGGGGAATGTCCCTGTACTTGCTGTTAGTCTCTCTGGATAAGAGCATCTGATGAATGTAAATGTAGCTTGGTAAAATAATAGGAGGGTTAGTTGTATTTTTGGGGGATTTTTAAAAAGTTTTCCTTCTGGTAATGAGAGTCAGAGGTGTTCTTATCTTTACAACATACTGACTCTATATTTAGTTAGCACAGTTTCATTAACTTGACTTATTGTTTTTAGCACCTTTGCGTTGTGACATATTGGTGTGTGGTGATAACTGGACAGATCGTCACACAGTAAATGTGGGGACAAGCTGCTTCTTGTTTTGCTTTCATTAACCTTTATTATTATGTTAACCACAATGTACCTTCCTGTTTGTGTGAATAACGACTGCTCTGCCTAATGGTACTTAGAAAAAAAACACTAATATGAAAATAATAGCAATGGTTTCAAACAACCTTGCTCAAGGATCATAGTTCATAGTAATAAGATGTATAATATAAAAGTCTTCCTGAGTGAATAATAAAAGTGTAAGTCCATCAAAATAACATGGTTCACTTCTGCAGTTAGTCTTCATTTCTATCAGAATACTTCTGTGCTTTACTTTTTGACTTTTCCCATCAACTGTACCAGGAATAACTAGCTAATGCTTGTCAGTGACCAATCAGAAACCCTGATGGTTGTCCTGGTGACTGCTGGGAGCCTGCGGGGGGGGGGGGGGGGGGGGGGGGGGGGGGGAGGGAGGGACCGGGGAGGGGGAGGGGGTTATCCAGACCTGGTGTGGCTTCCTCCTCTTCTTCTCCATCACTGCCATGGCTTGACACATGCTCACAGTGACATCTTGAGTGATGGCCTCATCTCCTGTGACACCTGCGCTGGTGATTGATGGTTGAGCAGGAGACACCAGAGTCCATCTCTAGTGTTTCTGAAGGGGCCGAGCATGAAGTTTAGCTTTGAGGTTTGGGATCTGCTGTTTATGTGAGGGTTAAATCATGTATTTCTGTGGTCGCTTTTGCAGTGGGTGGCTTGATTTATTGGACATTTTGTCAAAGAAAAGGCAAGGTCACACAGAGGTGTGTGTGTCTGTGTGTGTGTGTGTGTGTGTGTGTGTGTGTCACGCTCATGCTTTGAGCATTGTATTCTCAGCAGACCTGTACTGCAGGCAGGCTGGGGGGTGGGGTTAAAGGGCACGAGTGACACTAGTTCTGAGGTCTGCACATCAATACACAGCGGAGAGCAGCCAGAGGCAGAAGAGAGGCAGGACAGAGGCAGCATGCAGGCAGCACAGAGGCAGCTCAGAGGCAGCACAGAGGCAGCTCAGAGGCAGCTCAGAGGCAGCACAGAGGCAGCTCAGAGGCAGCTCACAGGCTGGGGAGCAGAAACTCTGCCTGTCATTTATCAGCTGCAGGTTAACAGCACCAGCTACTAGGACAGCAGAGCATCAATACTACACACGTGTACTGGACATACACACACACACACACACACACGTGTACTGGACACATACACACACACACACACACACATACACATACATACATACACATGTACTGGACACACACACACACGTGTACTGGACATACACACACACACACACGTGTACTGGACACACACACACACGTGTACTGGACACATACACACACACACACACACTTACACACATACATACATACACATGTACTGGACACACACACGTGTACTGGACACACACACACATGTGTACTGGACACATACACACACTCACACACACATACACACATACATACATACACGTGTACTGGACACATACACACACACACACACACACATACACACATACATACATACACATGTACTGGACACACACACACACGTGTACTGGACATACATGCACACACGGACTGGACATACACACATATACTGGACATACACACACAAAGAAAAATGCTACTAATACAAAAGGTCAATTTTTAAGTAGAATTCCAACCCCAAATAATCCTTTCTGTTCTCAGTCTTAATGATAAAGGGTTAGGGTTAGTTTAAACTTTTGAAAGGAGAATTGGACAAAGGATAAAGCGTCCCAGTCTGGCCTGAGGTTTGAAGAGATTCAAAATTACTACACAACTACTTAGGAGGAGGCTGAGGGAATCTCATACGTCGAGCAAATATTGATTTTTTTTCCTCCCCATCTCTCTCCCTTCTATCACCTCCCCTCCCCAAACCCCCTCTGAGGCATTGAAGGTTCAACTGAGAGGTTTTTGTAAAAGTAGCACAAAGAAGCCTTGGATTCGGTTCAGTCACTCTTAACTAGAATTTCAAATGGTTTTGTTTCAGTCATTTCTTTTTGGATGTGCTTCCTTTAGAGAGTTCAGCTTTCAGACACCTCAGAGTCGCTCACTGGTTCAGCTGAGGCTCGTCCAGAAAAGAGTCAGTTCAAAACCTGACCAAGCTGAACATACAAAAGCAGTTGTCTTAATGACGTTAGATTCACCAAGAGCACTTGTATATTTTGCCAATGAGCCCTAATGAAAGTGTAAAAAAAATGAAAATGGAGACAAATCTAAAACTTTAGTTTGAGAAAGTTGAACACACAACCTCCCATCACAAACACCCTTCAAACACATCTAAATTTGTTTCATTCACTTTAGCATAATAAAGAGAATCAATTCCTTCTAGGGCATTCAATTACCTATAATTAGGCCATTGATTAAACGTTCTGATCTATCTAATTGATTTTATTGTTCATTAATTTGAAGCACAAATCTCCTTGGCAGGAGAGGATGTGATTCAGTGGCTGCTGTGTCTAATGGGAAACATCTCCAGTATAGGAACAAACCTGACCATCAAGGACGGCAGTAGGGATGGAATTTCAGTGTGTCAGTATTGAAGTAACCTTATACTGTTTAAGCAGTCAGTATTCAAAAGTTTAAATTCATTCAACTTTTTTCTTCTTCTAGTCAAGTCAAAAAAGTTCTAATGCTGTAAGTTAAAATATTTGTACACAACACCAAGCAGAACTCTGCAGTTCTGGGTCAAGGGTTTTCTGGTTGTAGACAGAACTGTGTTTCGTGTTCATCAACTCATGTTAAGATAAATGTGAAGATGTTGCTTTTCTTTTGCATGCTGAGCAGCACTTTATTTGAAAAGTACACATCTCTGTTTATAAAAGAAAGAGTAATAATGAACAATTTAAAAGATTCTGTGATGAAGCATTTAATTACTTTCATCTTGTTAAAATACATAATTCATGAGATGCGTTTATTTGTTTGTATTTCCAATGTGAAAACTCCCCCTCATCCTGCAGGTTCTGTAGGAGTTCTCTGTGTCCAAAATAAATGATAAATAGTTATTGAGTGTAGAACCTTTTGGTTCTTCCTAGAAGCCTTCATTCATTTGTACTCATTTGTATTTATTTGACTTGTTCTAGAACAGGTACAGTAGAATCTTCTAGCCCGGGAACAACAAAGGAACTTCCCTCTCCCTCTCATTACATAATGTATTTTCCTTGTTCTCGCTCCCTCATTTGGATTTACTGAATATAAATCTTTAAAGACGGCCATGAAATATCCATTCCTTTTCGGCTAATTAAGGGACCACCTCTGATTCTACTTGAGTCGCTTGTGTCTCTTGCTACTTTCTGTTGAGAGATTTGAGGGTGGAAGTTATGGGTGGTCCAATTTCAGATCAAATGGACCACCCCTGGTGTCTTGAAATGTTAAATATTTCAAGTGACTTTTTAATGCCTTTTGAAACTTCATTACCCATAAGCGTGTGATTCAAATGCCAAAAAATCAAACCCTTGATGGACATTTCCAGGGGGGGGGTCAGATAGCTCAATGGTTAAGGCGTTGGCCTCATGATCAGAAGGTTTTGAGATCGAGCCCCCGCTGTGGCTATGTGATGTTGTGTCCTTGGGCAAGGCACTTCACCCTACTCGCCTCAGGGGGGAATGTCCCTGTATTTGGTGTAAGTCACTTTGGATAAAAGCGTCTGCTAAATGAGTAAATGTAAATTTCCACCTCAGTGCAGATGTCATGACCCTGACCTGTGTCCTTACAACAGCGACAGGAGGGGGAAATATTCCTCAAGTTTCCTTCTGATTCCCTCACACACACACACACACACACACACCTTTGTCTGGTAGCTCTCTCCACCAGCCACTCTTTACATCCGTCTTAGTTTCCAGCTTAGTTTGAATCTGGCACTCGTTCCCACCTCCGGGATCCATGGAGTCTCAGTCTAAGTCCTGGCAGGGATCATCTCCTGCCTTCCACTCTGAAGAGCTTCCATTCATCCTGGGTCTGTGCTGCAGCCAGCTGAGTCTCAGTGTGGGGAGAGAGAGAAGGGGAGGAGCCTCCTGTTGGCTCAGGCACGTCCTGATAACCTTTCCTGAACTGTCTCACTTCCATCCCCAGTGGTCTGATGACTGGTGTTGTGAAGTGTGTGCGTGTGTGTGTGTGTGTATGTGTGTTGTGAAGTGTGTGTGTGTGTGTGTGTGTGTGTGTGGGTGTGTGTGTGTTGTGAAGTGTGTGTGTGTGTGTGTGTGTGTGGGTGTGGGTGTGTGTATGTGTGTGTGTGTGTGTGTATGTGTGTGTATGTGTGTGTATGTGTGTGTATGTGTGCGTGCGTGCGTGCGTGCGTGGGTGGGTGTGTGTGTGCGTGGGTGGGTGTGTGTGTGTGTGTTGTGAAGTGTGTGTGTGTGTGTGTTTGTGAGCCATCTGTTTGATGAAACGATGTGTTTACTCAGAGCTGGTGACCAGGTGAAGCTGTACCCAGTCAAGCTTTGACAGAGGCTGATAAGGACGTGTCGGCTATCATCAGAGGCTGATTGTGTTCCGTCACACGTAAGACTGATGGGGAACAAACTGAAGTGAAGTCAGTCTCCATAAAGACACGAATGATTTGAGATCCATTCCAGATATCTCTTCTTGTTGCCTGACAGGGATTAGTTGGTGTGAGGGCAGAAGATGGAGATGTTATGAAGAAGTCCTGCCATGGTTAGCTGTTACCCAGGGTTGTGAGGGAGGGGGGGGGGGGGAGCATCTGGATGAAAGGATAATTGGCCAGGTGTGGATTTGTCTTCCTTCAGTCATATGACACATGATGGTGTTACAGCTACAGTGTAAATTGGGAAGACGTGTCTTACCAAGTCCACCTCATAGACGACTGAGATGTAACAGTGAGTCATGTGCACATATAACATGTTCTTCATTTAACACCACATCACCTGCAGCTTCCTGTCAGAGAACATTGTTTGTGTCAACTGATGAAGCAAATTTGGATTCTGACACTCTGATATGGGCGTAGCTGATCTACTAAACTTTCACCGCTGCCTACCATTAACAGCCCTTTAACTGAAAGCACCTTTAGCCTAATTTATTTATAAACATTCAGAGATGTTTCAGAGTTGACTGTGGCCCCTGATGTTACTTGATGGGATCTCCCTTGCTTGAGGAGACAGAGAACACAGCTCAACCTTGTTTACAGGAAATAGTTAGAATATATTAAGCACATCTGGGTGTTAAATAATGTATTATTTGGGAGTCTCTTGTCACTGCTTTTGTAGCTGCCACAAGAATACATCAGCATAAATCCATATGAAGGATTAGTACACAGAAGACACCATCTATTGTTTGAATCATATTGGTTTTCTCCTGTTATTAATTACTTTGCCTAATATACACATTTACATTTAGTCATTTATCAGATGCACATGCTCGTATTCGGAGAATTTCCTCATTCCAGACAGACATTAACAAACTCTGCATCGCTGAATTTCCTCTCAGACTGTGTGAATACAGAATGGATACAGTAGACTGGACCTCATAAGGAGGCTCTGTGTTCTCCTGGACCTCATAAGGAGGCTCTGTGTTCTCCTGGACCTCATAAGGAGGCTCTGTGTTCTCCTGGACCTCATAAGGAGGCTCTGTGTTCTCCTGGACCTCATAAGGAGGCTCTGTGTTCTCCTGGACCTCATAAGGAGGCTCTGTGTTCTCCTGGACCTCATAAGGAGGCTCTGTGTTCTCCTGGACCTCATAAGGAGGCTCTGTGTTCTCCTGGACCTCATAAGGAGGCTCTGTGTTCTCCTGGACCTCATAAGGAGGCTCTGTGTTCTCCTGGACCTCATAAGGAGGCTCTGTGTTCTCCTGGACCTCATAAGGAGGCTCTGTGTTCTCCTGGACCTCATAAGGAGGCTCTGTGTTCTCCTGGACCTCATAAGGAGGCTCTGTGTTCTCCTGGACCTCATAAGGAGGCTCTGTGTTCTCCTGGACCTCATAAGGAGGCTCTGTGTTCTCCTGGACCTCATAAGGAGGCTCTGTGTTCTCCCGGGCCTCATAGGGAGAGGCTGTGTTCTCCTGGGCCTCATAGGGAGAGGCTGTGTTCTCCTGGGCCTCATAGGGAGAGGCTGTGTTCTCCTGGGCCTCATAGGGAGAGGCTGTGTTCTCCTGGGCCTCATAGGGAGAGGCTGTGTTCTCCTGGACCTCAGGGAGAGGCTGTGTTCTCCTGGGCCTCATAGGGAGAGGCTGTGTTCTCCTGGGCCTCATAGGGAGAGGCTGTGTTCTCCTGGGCCTCATATGGAGAGGCTGTGTTCTCCTGGGCCTCATAGGGAGAGGCTGTGTTCTCCTGAGCCTCATAGGGAGAGGCTGTGTTCTCCTGGGCCTCATAGGGAGAGGCTGTGTTCTCCTGGGCCTCATAGGAAGAGGCTGTGTTCTCCTGGGCCTCGTAGGGAGAGGCTGTGTTCTCCTGGGCCTCATAGGGAGAGGCTGTGTTCTCCTGGGCCTCATAGGGAGAGGCTGTGTTCTCCTGAGCCTCATAGGGAGAGGCTGTGTTCTCCTGGGCCTCATAGGGAGAGGCTGTGTTCTCCTGGGCCTCATAGGGAGAGGCTGTGTTCTCCTGGGCCTCATAGGGAGAGGCTGTGTTCTCCTGGGCCTCAGGGAGAGGCTGTGTTCTCCTGAGCCCCAGACTCATAGCAGAACACATCCAGACTCACCCAGTATTGGTTTTGCTTTCAGGTTTTTCAATTACCTCCGTCAATGACTTGACACCACTGTTAAATACCAGTGCACCATGTGGGGGCAGTGTGGGAGATTACTTTGACCTCTTGATCCTGAGGTTTGAAGGAAACTGATGCAGAGGTGGGGGGGCGTTAGGAAGTGACCTTTGAGAATTAATAATGTGTGTGCGTGTTTGTTTGTGTTTGAATGAAATGCCTGTGTGTGTTTGTGTGTGTGCCTGTATATGTGTGTATGTTAACCTGTATGCACAGATCTTTAGTTGGGGTGTGTTGGGCCGAGATGGCAAAAGAACACACATCTTTCAATCAAGTAGAAGTACAGAGACACAGGTGAAGGTGAAGTACTGACTAGACGTGTTCACTCAAGTTAAAGAAGTGTAGCCTCTGACATGTACGTCACTAAAAACTACACCTTACTTTACCAGTGTCACACTGAGAACTGGATCTAACATAAAACCTCCATTTCTTTTTCACAAATATCTTTACCTTTCAAAAGTAAAGGATTTTCAACCTTTAGAAACCTTTTGTTGTGGTAAATCCTCTGGTTGTCTTCTGCCTTCCTCCATCGTAGACTAGCTCACGTTTGTTGTTGATGTGTATGATTGACAGACGTACACATCAATGGTGACTTCAGGGTGCTGAACAGGAGAGGAAGGTCGTTTCAGGGAGATTCCCCGTCTGTTCCCATTGGTTTGTGTGTTTAACATATGTTTGTTCTGGTGGACATCTGCAGTGCGTACATATGTGCTTGCCTGTGTGTGTGTGTGTGTGTGTGTGTGTGTGTGTGTGTGTGTGTGTGTGTGTGTGTGTGTGTGTGCTTGTCTGTGTGTTTGCTTGCAATGTATATGAGTGTGTGTGGGCACGCATGATGTATGCCTGTGTGTGTTTGAGTAGGGATGTAGCTGTGTGTGTGTGTGTGTGTGTGTGTGTGTGTGTGTGTGTGTGTGTGCGTGCGTGTGTGTGTGTGTGCGCGTGTGTGCGTGTGTGTGTGTGTGGCAGCTATGTGACAGTCTGATTCCCAGTCTTAGAGACAGCACAGTGAGCAGACAGGAGCTCTGCTGTGGAGGATGATGAATGACTCTACTGTGTTCCATTTACCATGGAGAGCAGGACTAGTTACTGCTGCTGTTCTTTATGATGTTCCACCAGCTACCTCACACAGATATAACCAGGCATCTGCAGAAACCTGGGCACATTGCAGCCAGACTTGATGATTATCAATATGATTCAGTCTCTCCTGTGGCTTTTATTCTCTGATATTGCAAACCTAGATAGACAGGCAGACAGACAGGCAGACAGACAGACAGGTAGACAGACAGGCAGACAGACAGACAGACAGACAGGTAGACAAACAGGCAGACCAGCAGACAGACAGACAGACAGGCAGGCAGGCAGGCAGACAGGCAGACAGGAAGTGGACACAGACAAATAGCTAATTATAGACTGAACCACTATTTGTTATGACAAGAAGTTCTGTTTACATTTTCAACCCCATGAAGAAGCACTGCTGCTGTCTTCATCTGGGTTCTGATATTGTTCAGCCGGATCGTGTTTCTGTTCAAAGGAATCACTTCTAACGGAAGCGTGAAACCAATTATGTTTCTTCTGTTCCATGGAAGACGGCTGCAGCTGTTCCCACTGATACCAGTCCTGTCAGTCCAATACTGATTAAGATCTGGATTTTGGAACACAGATGATCAGATTCCCAGTTAGGTTGTTTTGGTTGTGTTTTAGAGCAGTTTGTGTTCTCCAAGTTCAGATGTGTGTCTTATTTCAGTCTCCAGCTGTGCACTAGATATTAATAGCTCACCTGTTTGTTCTGTGTGTGTATGACAGATGGTATTTATGCGTGTGTGTCTGTGTGTGTGTCTGGTGTATTTTTTTTCCCAACTGACTGACAGACTGTGCCACATTCACTGAAACAAATCTGAGCCCTTTTTTTCTTATTTTTTTTGTTTTTAAACATTACTTTCACACATTTATTAATTTAGCATTATGTTTTGTGTTTTGGCTTTGACACAAGACAACACTGCCTGTAGTCAGACAGGGTTAGGTGGAGAGTTCAGCTTTTGCCTCTTAACACCAGCAATTCTCCTTCCATTCCATTTTGTAATTAGCATAGCACTGTATGATAGGACCATCTAATTATATGGAAGTGCATGATTGCTTTAGGTATTGCAACAGTGTGCTTAATGCTGGCTACATATTAATTTACAGCAAGTACACTTAAAGTTAAGTGTTGGCTAAGCCTTTCAACGTGTCCATTTCAACTGGAATGAAATACCTTAACATGCTTAATATGTTTCCCTGCTGCTCCGATTGGCGCTGGTGTTTCCCTGCTGCTCTGATTGGGCGCTGGTGTTTCCCTGTTGCTCTGATTGGGCGCTGGTGTTTCCTGTTGCTCTGATTGGGCGCTGGTGTTTCCCCAGGCCTGCTGTCTCCGGAGGCTGTTTCTCTGTGATGCGCCCCGACTCACATGTGCTCCGCGAAGCATATGGGGCCATGGACGTGATGTCATGACATGTGATGTCAACAGTGTGTGTGACAGGGAGGAGAGGAAGAGGGAGGCTAGTGAGGAAGAGGGTGAGCATATGTGCACACGTGTGAGAGAGCTGGGGAGTGAGCGCGGTGTTGGACTGGTGGGAAGCAGCATCAGCTGTCAGAACCTGTCATAGAAGAATGAGTGGGTTTATAAACATCCTGTGAACTGGGATCATGTTTCAAAAAGGAATGAAAATATTTGTGAACGAGCTTCTTCTCTGGTTTGGGTTAATGTATCGACTGTTGAATATGTAACTGACATAAGCAGAGAGATTTTCAATAGGGGCTAGCAATTTAGTAAGAGTATTTTTTTATTCACTAAGAATAGTTGAACTTCAGTTGATAGAATAGTGTTTGTCAGGAGAAAGCAGAATATTCTTAATCAGTTCTAGTCCCCCCTTAAGAAAAACTAATTAGCAGGTTGCCAAAGATACAGAGAAACACTGTGACTCGAGGGAGTTTCCTCTTGAACTCTACCTTCCTGGATTCCTCTTCAGATCTCTCTGCAGTGTAATTCCTCTGGGGCAGCGTACAATCCCCTTGAAAGGGAAATAAAGTCTGGCGATCGTTGGTTAAATTTTTCCTTCCTGAAAAGGGAATAGTTTAAGTATCATTGGAGTATCTGTGAGATTAGTGGAACATGGGGAGGTTGTGTTTTGAAATGGCAATGATGAGATTTGCATGGTATGTGTGTGTGTGTGTGTGTGTGTGCACATTAAGGCTTGTGCGTGTGTACACACACATTAAGAGTGTGTAGATACATGAAGTGGGCAGGCAGGCGGGGGGGGGGGGGGGGGCAGAACAAGCCTTCAGCTTGTGTTTTCCCAAACCAAAGTGGATTGCTGGTGTTAATAATGAATGCAGCACGTCACAGAAGTGGGCCACATCTGACATGTCCTGAGCACTTCCACCTGTACTGGCCTCGTGTGACTTCCTGTCTTCCTCATGTCCTCTCAGTGACTCCGGATCATCCGTGACTAATTCACCTTTCCAGTGTTTCTCTGTCGGTCTGTTGTTGCTGGCGGTCTGTGATCATTAGCATGGCTGTGCACGTGTTGAGCTTTGCGTGTTTCTGTGTGAGTCATACATGTGTTCACGTGTTCACATGTGTATTGACATGTGTGCCCGGCCCCACACGTGTCACCATAGAAACGTAGTCCCAGGTATCCCCACTCTGTACACTCACCAAGGTTTCTTAGAAGGTTCAATATTTCAGTTTGGCTGCTCTTCAGCTGCCTGACCAGGGTGGGGGGGTTGGGGGGGGTGGGGTGGGAGGTGGAGGGGTGGGGGGGGGGTGGAGGAGGGGTGGGGGGGGGGTGGAGGAGGGGTGGGGAGCAATTTCAAGTTCATTTTTGTGTTTCCAAACTTTGGTTTTGGAAACAGCATCTACCTGGTCTGGTAATTGGAAATGAGAGCATGCGATGCGGAAAGCTGTTGTTGTGGGCCGGCCTGTAGGATGAGCACAGAGGGGCCCTGGTGGAGTTCCCCATGATGGGTGGTGGCATCCAGGTCTCCAGGGGACGCTAGCAGGCGTCCCTCCACATTACCACTCACTGACAGTGAACAGGGAGGGACAGGTAGTGACCTGAGAGATGGGGCCTTCTCCTGTCACACACGCACACACACAGGCACACACACACACAGACACACACACACACACACACAGAGACACACACACAGGCACACACACACACACACACACACACACAGAGACACACACACAGGCACACACACACACAGACACACACACACAGACACACACACACACAGACACACACACACTTATGCAAACAAACATCATCATCACAGATACTTCAGGGATGGGAGACAGCATCTGTCTGGGGAAGGGGGATTTCTTTTGACACGCACACACAGACAACCTCACACACCCGTGTGCACAAACACACACAAACACACACACACACACGAGCATTGATTCTACATTATTCTCAGTGAAGCGAAACAATGCCTGTCAAATTCTCTCAGACACACACGCTTACAAACACAATTCCAAGTAAATACACAGAATACAATATTTGTGGCTCAGAGAGGTACTGAAAGAGCTGTACAATATGTTGATTCATTTATTTATTTGTGTGTGTGTGTGTGTGTGTGTGTGTGTGTGTGTGTGTGTGAGTGTGTGTGTGTGAGGGTGTGTGTGTCCCAGTGCAGTGTGCAGTGACAGCTGGCCGGGCCGCTGGGTAGTGTGGCTTGGCGACACCATTGCCCTCCCCTCCCCTCCGCTCGTCCGGTGGAGCAGGAAAACACTGCGGTCTGATCGACACTCCTCTGATCTCTGAGACATCGAGAGAGAGAGCCAGAGAGAGAGCCAGAGAGAGAGAGAGAGCCTCCCCTGCCTCCACTTCTCCCTCTCCTCTCCCCTCTCCTCCCTCTCCTCTCCCCTCTCCTCCCTCTCCTCTACGCTCTCCTCCTTCTCCTCTCCCCCGTGTCTTCTCCTCTCCCCTTTCCTTCCTGTCTTCTCCCCTCTCCTTCCCTCCTCCCTCTCCCCCTCCCCTCTCCTTCCTGTCCTCTCCCCTCTCCTCTCCCCCTCTCCTCTCCCCCCTCTCCTCTCCACTGTCTTCTCCCTTCATAGTGACTTGAACTCTTCTCTCCTCATTGTCTGTATCCAACCATCTCCATCCCCCCTAAATATTTTTGTTCCCCTTCTCCCTTCAGGTAGTGTCTCCCAGCTGTTTCATTAACCGCACCTCCTCCCCTCTTCTCCCCATTAACCTTTCCAGAATTGGTCTCCCCTTGGTTCTCCTACCCTAACCCCCAAGCTTTCTACCCCATCTGAAACTGCAGCATCCTCTCTCTAGCCTGTCCCCTCTCCTCCCCTCTCCTCCCCTCCCCTCTCCTCCCCTCCCTCCCCTCCCCTCCCCTCCCCTCCCCTCCCCTCCCCTCCCCTCCCCTCCCCTCCCCTCCCCTCCCCTCCCCTCTCCTTCCATCTCCCTCCCCTCCCCTCCCCTCCCCTCCCCTCCCCTCTCCCTCCCCTCTCCCCCCCCTCCCCTCCCCTCCCCTCCCCTCTCCTCCCCTCCCTCCCCTCCCCTCCCCTCCCCTCTCCTTTTTTTCTTCATTCTCTCTTGGTTAAACAAGTCCTGCAGTATACCCTCGTGCCCTTTCTCCCTCCAGCTGCAGCCCTAGTGCCCCCTTCCTCCAGCTTCCTGTCTCCCCTCCTGGCTCCTCCGTCCCCCAGCTGGAACCCCCCCCCCTCCTCCCCTGTTCCTCCGCTCTACCACAGCTGTCTCTCTGCCTCTGGGCCTCCCTGGACCAGCCTCCCTGGACCAGCCTCCCTGGACCAGCCTCCCTGGACCAGCCTCCCTGGACCAGCCTTCCAGACCTGTTTTAATGGACTTAGACTGATGTGCAGCTGGGAGGTAGGGACAGGCCCCTCCTGAGGGGGGCGATGAGTTCAGAGATGACACAGGGCCAGGGCCTGATTCCACTGAGGGGCCAGGGTGAGGAGGGACGTCAGGATAGCTGCTATCTAGAATTTAGTCCGTTTGATTTAAAGTTTTCCCATAAAGTCCAAACATTATTCCATGAATAACTGAGGACAGCATGAAGACAGTAGGAACTGATGTAGACATATAATAAGATTGTTTAGGTTTGCTATAGACTACAATACACTTCATAGTTTACAGCATGGGTGAATATTTAAGTAGTAATATTTTAACTCTGTATCGTATTGGATGTTAAATATGCAATAGAAGTCCTTGTAGGTTTATTTTGCACATTTATGAAAAAAACATGACTGTGATACTAAATATGTCTGCTGAGTGTAAATAGAGTTCATTAGTTTTTTATGTCGCACAACTAGCTTGTAAATAAGTAATAGTGAATATAAAAAAACAGATCTTCACATTTACCCTGAGCATGTATCCAAACGAATTATTTTCAACGTAATGGTTTGTCTCTTATGTAAGTCTGACATTCTGTCGACTTCCAGAATATCTCATTAGATAAGCAACATATTGGAAGTCTTGCCTGGCAAGCTGCCAGTTAGTGGGAAGACATGCTGATGACACAGAGACACTTTCTATCCACTGTTCTCCCTCCCTCTCTTCCTCTCTCCCTCCCACCTCCCTCCCTCCCTCCATTCATCCCTTTCTCCCTCCCTCCCTCCCTCCATTCATCCCTTTCTCCCTCCCTCCCTCCCTCCCTCCCTCCCTCCCTCCCTCCCTCCCTCCCTCCCTCCCTCCCTCCCTCCTGAACTAACACATCCGTCTTAATTAGCTGTAAGAATGTTGTCTGTTTCTCATTTTTATGCCATCCCCGGTTATTTTAAGCATGATGGAGAGAAACATCGGCACGCACACTGGAGACCAAGAAGAGCTTTTGTCACTGGGTTTTTATCACTTTCAAAGAAGTTTGTAATGTTTACTTCATCTTGGTGAATGAATTACCACTCATGGACCCTAACTGTGAGTGCAGATAACGTAACGACCAATATATTAGACCAAGATATTGATCTCTTCTATTGTTCTGGTGGGGGGGGGGGGGGGGGGGGGGGGATACTGATACCTGCATCCCAAACGTAGGATGGACAATCCTTCGGGGCATTTAAGAGACCATGACCACACACCGCAAGACTCCACTTCCCTCCTAGAGGGTGAACTAAAGTCAGCTATCGCCACACGCATGTATGAGCAGTCTATCAATTATTGATCTGTTGTGTCGAATGTAGTCTGTATGTTCTGGAGAGCGATTCAACTTTCATCGAATACGGCTGCATCAGGAAGCACAGCAGAGAGCCTCAGGCTTGGCTGTAAATAATACAATCTGTGTCATACAAGGAGCAGGTAACATCTACTGTGGGGTTAGATGGAGAGTACAGCCCTATCATCGTATGCCTGCTAATGCCTTTACAGTAAGAATGTGCTTTTAACACTAATATATTAGCAGCCCCCCTCCTTTTGGCGGTAGAATAAAAATCATGATGGAATTTCTTCAACAGCGAGTCTGGAACAACCTGAGTACCTGAGGCAGGCTTAGAACAGGATGTAAAGGCTACGTGATTAAATACATGAATCATAAATAATTTGAAGGTGGAAGTGCCTGTAGTAACTGTAAGCTTTATAGGACTCATTCTGATTCTGTTTTCAACTACTTGTTATCTAAAAAAAAAAAATACTGTCTGTATGCTTTTTTTAAACAAAGTTGGGCTAAACAAAATGTTAACTTTCAAGATGTATTGTTATAAGTATGGTAGCATATAGTAAGTAGTCATATTTTTTTATAAACACTTTATTCTTTTTCAAATCAGCCCTTCTACCCCTCTACTTTCCTACGCGACTTCTGATTGGCTCACACTCGATAGCGTGGTGTTTACCAGCCAATTGGAAGACCAGCTAGAATCATTGCTAACACGTGACATGTCCGACCTTCACAGAGGAGCTCAGCAGAGCTGGACTGAAGTTCTGAAGTGACAGGAACACCTGAGTCATTCAGTCCAGGGGTGTTCATCCAGCAGGACCACAGGCACAGACTGCATGGGTCAGTGTTAGAATCCAGACCTGCCTCGCTGCACACAAATACTATATTAAGAAAAAAAAGAGTCTTTTGGATACACAAAAGACAGACTGGGATGTTATTAATGGAACACATTAAAGGGTACTTGCGTAACAGAATGTTCCGGGTGGGCAGCCATTGTTGGTACAGAGGATGCTGAGTGTCACGTTTCAGCAAGATCCAAAGAGACGCTCTGCTGTAGCAGTGGAGCTACAAACACATTCTGTTGCTACATTAGATGTAGCCTGTTAGGTTTGGGAGGGTGACCTCTGTAAGGTCTGTTACTGTGTGGGGGGGTGACCTCTGTAAGGTCTGTTACTGTGTGGGGGGGTGACCTCTGTAAGGTCTGTTACTGTGGGGAGGGTGACCTCTGTAAGGTCTGTTACTGTGGGGGGGGTGACCTCTGTAAGGTCTGTTACTGTGGGGGGGGGGGGGTGACCTCTGTAAGGTCTGTTACTGTGGGGGGGGTGACCTCTGTAAGGTCTGTTACTGTGGGGGGGTGACCTCTGTAAGGTCTGTTACTGTGTGTGGGGGGGGGTGACCTCTGTAAGGTCTGTTACTGTGTGGGGGGGGGGGTGACCTCTGTAAGGTCTGTTACTGTGGGGGGGGGGGGGGGGGTGACCTCTGTAAGGTCTGTTACTGTGTGGGGGGGGGGGATGTGTGTGATGTTGTTCTCCAACAGAGTTAGACACAGGAGATCACATGTATGTGATCATCACAGTGGACACACACTCAGCTTATGTAAAGGCTGACTCACACTCTCTGTGTTGGTCAGAGATGATGCTGGTTAGACACACGAGGTACAACATGCCGACGAAGTTGAAGCTGCTTCTTTTTTCACAATACGATTCTTCCATGGATGCTGCCGTTGTTTTTTGTTTGTGGTTTCTGAAAGAACGATATGACATGATGGTGGATGATACTCTCCCTCTTGAGATGAACTGCAGGTGTTCACTGTGCTTCCTCTGTATTTGGCACTGGGCCATGGTGAAGGTGATCTATAGTTCAGAATATACTATACATGTAATCAATCACATGGAGCTACGTAGCAACAACTCACAGCTAGCTGCCATTGATTTGAATTATGCAAATAAGTAACCCTGAAGCAGCCTCCATAACCAACTATTACCATGTGATTAAACTGTACATATTCCACTGACGGGATCAAGAACGTCATACATGGAATAATAATCCCATTAATTTGTATTTGAGGATCTTGAATATGAACAAAATGCTCCATATGGAGAATAATTAATTTGAAAACGTGAGATTTAGTGAGGACTGTGTCTTCTTCATAATCAAATCAGACCTCAGGGTGCTCAAGATCATGATGACGAGCTAGCGCCCCCTGCAGTCCTCAGGTGGGAGTGAGTGTTCACATGCTGTTGTCCCTGCCTCCTGCAGTCTCTCTCCAGCACCTCACAGAGGCAGGTGGACGCCTCAGATTCTTGCCTGCCTGTGAGTCAGTTGGCTTAGTTTCCAATGGAAATGACCCTTAATGAGGACCCCTTGTGTCGTCCACAGAGGTGCCTGAGGGTAAATGTGTGGGTGGAGTGATAGAGTCCTTGTGAAGTGAAGCCAGAGATGTTACTGGTGTCTGTGGGGAGTGATCATGGCTTCATGTGGGAGTGATCATGGCTTCATGTGGGAGTGATCATGGATTCATGTGGGAGTGATCATGGATTCATGTGGGAGTGATCATGGCTTCATGTGGGAATGATCATGGCTTCATGTGGGAGTGATCATGGCTTCATGTGGGAGTGATCATGGCTTCATGTGGGAGTGATCATGGCTTCATATGGGAGTGATCATGGCTTCATGTGGGAGTGATCATGGCTTCATATGGGAGTGATCATGGCTTCATATGGGAGTGATCATGGCTTCATGTGGGAGTGATCATGGCTTCATGTGGGAGTGATCATGGGAACAGGCAATATTCTCATCTCAGTGACTCGCTCAGCTTCATGTCATCACAACCTCAGTGAAATGGATCTGTGACTGAGGATGTGATGGGGTAGGCGTTTCATGCGTGTGTTGTTTGTGTGTGTGTGTGTGTGTGTGTGTGTGTGTGTGTGTGTGTGTGTGTGTGTGTGTGTGTGCACATGGCTCTGAGCTGCTGTCAGCAGCCATTCTCATCTTGGAGGAAAGTCAACTGATTTGCCTCCCTGTCTGTTTGATGTTTGCAGTCTGTTCACCCCTGCACTCTGACGTACAGTTTGTGTATCGTACACACCATCGCACCATCGCACACACAAGTGCTAAGCAGGTGTGTGTATGAACCCTCCGCCCACCATTCACACACACACACACACACGCACAGTCCCTCCTTCATCTTCTTTAAAGTCACCATTCTTTCCCATCTCTCCAAATATTGTCATTTTCTTTCGTTTCTTTTCTCTTTCTAACCTTGTTTCTGCACAATTCGCTATATTTTCCAGTATTCTGTGGTCATTTTCCTGCCTGGCAGTGAGCAGGTCACACTGGTGCAGTGAGCAGGGGACAGCTGGGCTGGGACTGTCACACTGGTGCAGTGAGCAGGGGACAGCT
This sequence comes from Neosalanx taihuensis, assembly GCA_030340665.1. Taxonomy (NCBI): domain Eukaryota; kingdom Metazoa; phylum Chordata; class Actinopteri; order Osmeriformes; family Salangidae; genus Neosalanx; species Neosalanx taihuensis. The sequence continues at coordinate 19,539,849 of CM059290.1, forward strand.
GGGCTGGGACTGTCACACTGGTGCAGTGAGCAGGGGACAGCTGGGCTGGGACTGTCACACTGGTGCAGTGAGCAGGGGACAGCTGGGCTGGGACTGTCACACTGGTGCAGTGAGCAGGGGACAGCTGGGCTGGGACTGTCACACTGGTGCAGTGAGCAGGGGACAGCTGGGCTGGGACTGTCACACTGGTGCAGTGAGCAGGGGACAGCTGGGCTGGGACTGTCACACTGGTGCAGTGAGCAGGGGACAGCTGGGCTGGGACTGTCACACTGGTGCAGTGAGCAGGGGACAGCTGGGCTGGGACTGTCACACTGGTGCAGTGAGCAGGGGACAGCTGGGCTGGGACTGTCACACTGGTGCAGTGAGCAGGGGACAGCTGGGCTGGGACTGTCACACTGGTGCAGTGAGCAGGGGACAGCTGGGCTGGGACTGTCACACTGGTGCAGTGAGCAGGGGACAGCTGGGCTGGGACTGTCACACTGGTGCAGTGAGCAGGGGACAGCTGGGCTGGGACTGTCACACTGGTGCAGTGAGCAGGGGACAGCTGGGCTGGGACTGTCACACTGGTGCAGTGAGCAGGGGACAGCTGGGCTGGGACTGTCACACTGGTGCAGTGAGCAGGGGACAGCTGGGCTGGGACTGTCACACTGGTGCAGTGAGCAGGGGACAGCTGGGCTGGGACTGTCACACTGGTGCAGTGAGCAGGGGACAGCTGGGCTGGGACTGTCACACTGGTGCAGTGAGCAGGGGACAGCTGGGCTGGGACTGTCACACTGGTGCAGTGAGCAGGGGACAGCTGGGCTGGGACTGTCACACTGGTGCAGTGAGCAGGGGACAGCTGGGCTGGGACTGTCACACTGGTGCAGTGAGCAGGGGACAGCTGGGCTGGGACTGTCACACTGGTGCAGTGAGCAGGCACTCTGAGGCTGACAGTGTCATCTGGAACTGGGGCATCTCCCCTCCTCCCTCATCCATCCCGACACTGGGCTCCATCTCAAGCCTGCCACTGCGATTAGAAGATGAGAGCAAGACTTGAGAGGAGAGGGACAGTGACAGACCAAGACATCAAAGGCATGACCACTCTAGCTGGAATATTTTGCACAACGTCAATGATCTGAAGTCTCTCTCTACACTGAGCGATTCCCTGATAAATATAGGATTTGTCTTCTGTGATAGAAGAGATTGTAGACGTTTTTATGGCCGCCTTGTCCATGTCCTGAAATGTATGGGTTATGCAGATTACAGCAAAAATGACATACTACTAGCAAGGGATTTGATGTGGGTAGGTTAAGATTAAATATACACAACAGCGATCTGCAACATCTTTGTCACCAAGTAGCCTATCAGTATACAGAGTGGGCGGTCCGACACGAGCTGAATATCATCTAGTGAGTCCTATATATTTTGTGAAGCCATTTTTTTATCACATCTTCCTAACATGATTATCCTCGTACAGTAGCCCTTCCCAAGCTCTCCAGAGATGTTTGATTGTGTGTTTCGTTGTCAGCCAGCTAGCAGAGCTGAAGAACACAGCTCCCACAGACCATAATGACTGATATGGTTCTTACTGTACCCGGTCCAGTAGCAAATGTACCATGGTCTGGTGGGTTTGGACAGCTGCACCATAAAGATATAAATGTACATGTACCATATATAGCGTTAAAATGATATACACGTTGGCACTTTCAATCTCACGTTTGAGTGCAAGAAAGCACAAATGTGCAACACAGTATTCGTCTGGTTTGGCCCATGGTTACTCCACTGCACGACCGGGGCACAATATTCGGTTAAGTGTTCTGCGTCTCTTGTGCCACTTTTCATTAAAGCCTTTGTATTAATCAGTCTCCTGCTGTGTTTCTGACACTCTACATGTCAATGTGACAGCTCTTTAAAGAGCGTCTGGCTCCCAGGGATCCCACACTTCTTTTGTGTGTTTTTTGTCGTCTTTTTCCCTCTTTGAAAGGTTTTCTGCTCTTGACTTGTCAGACTTCAGGCCTCTTGAGATCCCCCTGGTTTCCTCAGAGGGCGTTTGATCCGTGTCTTCTGTTCACCTCTCCAGAGGAGACCATTTGATCTATCTTATCTGTCGATCTGTTATGACTTCAGAGGTAAAGAGTTTAGGGAAAAAAAATGAATTCGGCAAAAATCCCCCACGTTACTTATCAAACTATTCCAGTGAAATGTAGTGTTAAATAAGTGCACTGATTCTGTCAGGTCCAACTGTATCATTAGAGGACCTTCATGTGTTGTGGTCCAGCACACTGCTGCACAGGTGTGCACACTCTCACACTATCCACTGAATGCACACTGACAGATTTCCACCCACATAAACCTAGACCAACACACATATATTTCTACTTCCTGGCCCTAGTTGCCATTTAGTGTAGCCAGACTTCAGTAAGATTTGCCCGGCACCTATCATTCACTAAGGGTCCCTCAGCACAAGCCGAGCTGCTGCCATCACTCGCCTGAGTGCCACTAATGGCTCGGGGAAAGCGCGATAAAGGCATTCTTTTCACGGTGCATCCAGAGCTATAATGACGACTGGCGTCTGATGGATTACCAGGGCTCGTTCTGCAATGACTTTCTTCCTTCTTCCTCGTTTCCCCAGTTCTCTCCTCTTGTTGTGATGTTTCGATGGCCGCTCTCTTTAAATCCCATCAGCTTGGATACTGGTCAGTGAGATATCTCCCTGGCTCATTATTCCCCTGCAGTAAATCAGTCCACATGTATTTCCTGTTGTGAGAAGACACTGTGTGATTAGTTTTTTGGGCAGTAAAAATCTTGGTCACACATGGTAACGTAGATAGTTTAAACATAACATGTTTGGAGCTGATGACCTCTGTTCTATCCTACCAGGGTTATTTAGTAAATACTGTAGGAGGAGGAAGCACAAACTCCATGTTCCTGTTACACATCTGAAACCCTCAGTCAGATAAGCGGATCAAAAAGATCCAAGGCATTTTACCAATTAGAATCTTTCTGCAAATGATCAGGGATAAGCCACAGAAATGAGGGACATCTGTGTTTAATGTCTGGGTGTCGGATCTGGGGACCGAGCTCATGCTGTGAGTCGACTGTTAAAGTGAAATGTGTGTTGTGGTGCCAGAGAACCATCCCTGTTACAAGGACAGAAAGCTTCTCTATCTGTTCCTCCAGAGAAAAGGAAGCACATCCCTTCAGAGAGAAGTGGCCATCGTCAAACTGTATTTACATTTTGAAAGGCCCTTGGCAGCCTTTAACTCCTGTGTTGCTCACGTACAGTAAACTGCTGTGTCTGCCTGGAATTCTCTGTTTTGGTTTGACTTTCCCTGGGCGTCAACAGCAGAAGAGGGGGGCTGTGTACTTAATTGTGGCGGTAATTTATCGCCTGACTTGCTAATTAAATCCTGTCTCCAGCCAGGCTTGAACCAAAATGGCCTCCCGACATCCGCTACATGGAAGAGTGTTTCCCTCAGGCCAGAAAACAGGCCGATGGAGGACAGAAGAAGCCGTGTGGATACAGAACGTGTAAAACGGACATTAGAAATAAGTGCAAGATGGGGGAGCGGAGGAGGAGGACGGATGCGTCTGGAAGCTGCTCGTCCTCAGGGAGCAGCTAGGAAGAGGCTCTACACACCCTGCAGGAGGAAGCTTGTAGCTCCAGAAGTCCAGCAACACGCAGCCTTTCCATTAGCTCAGCTGTCTGGAATAGAAGCTCCTCAACAGGGACCAGGATGGGGCTGTTTCTGAACACATTCCCTGGCTGTTGTCACACTATGACAGTCTTGGTGTGCGTGTTAAAGTTTCACACATTTAGGCCACATGGAAAATCTTGTGTGTGTGTGTGTTTATTTGGAAGGTGACAGTGTGAAATTACGTTCACATATGTTTACACACATGTACCTGCCTTTTCACTAAGTGTACAAAGATACAAAACTTAATTGCATTTCTAACCGGTTGAATTTGGAATGAAATCTTATTAAACTGTAACATCTCAGCAAAATAATTGCAATTATTACAATCGTGCATGTATTGCATTTGTTACATTTAATTAGCTAAAAATGTCTGGAGGTGAGGTGTGTGTGTGTGTGTGTGTGTGTGTGTGTGTGTGTGTGTGTGTGTGTGTGTGTGTGTGTGTGTGTGTGTGTGTGTGTGTGTGTGTGTGTGTGTGTGTGTGTGTGTGTGTAGCTACAGATTTAATGACAGTGTGTTAGTTTGGAAGTTGTCACCAGCACAGCAACAGCTGTGATGTTAGTGGAACGTCATTAAAAAGTCGCCTCAGGAGAAACACTTGAATTCATTAAGTCTCAGTTACAGTTGTCATGCCATTTTTAGGACGTTCACGCGGTGAGGTAGAAATGCAATTATTGCAGGTAAACAAACTTAGTCGCACTGTGTGCTGTGTTTCCAAGACATCATGGAAAATCATGCAGACAGTAAATGTGATTGAGGTTTTCCAGCTCTTTCTACATTTCTACTCCGCAGACACCAGATCTGCAGTACGCTGCGGTAGTGTCCTTACGACTTCAGATGATGAAGACAGGAAACAGATCCCAAGGTTGAGAAACCACACAGGAAGTGACCTACACTACAGGAAGTCTAAATGATCGATACCACTATGTTCTCCTGTGTGGTGTGTTGTCTCTGCAGCAGGAATATGAGTCCCTTATAACCAGACATGACTTGTCACTTCAGGTGTCCTGTGGCCCAGGAAGACAGGGCCAGTGGGGGGGAGGGGGAAGCCTCTAGATCCCTGTCTGCTCTGACAAACAGGTGAGGAAAGCCAAGCAGACACACCAGGGACCAGGAGTTATCTTGGCCCCCGTCACTGTGTTGCAGAGTGGCCCCTGTCACTGTGTCGCAGAGTGGCCCCTGTCACTGTGTTGCAGAGTGGCCCCTGTCACTGTGTCGCAGAGTGGCCCCTGTCACTGTGTTGCAGAGTGGCCCCCATCACTGTGTTGCAGAGTGGCCCCTGTCACTGTGTTGCAGAGTGGCCCCTGTCACTGTGTTGCAGAGTGGCCCCTGTCACTGTGTTGCAGAGTGGCCCCTGTCACTGTGTTGCAGAGTGGCCCCTGTCACTGTGTCGCAGAGTCGCCCCTGTCACTGTGTTGCAGAGTCGCCCCTGTCACTGTGTTGCAGAGTCGCCCCTGTCACTGTGTTGCAGAGTGGCCCCCGTCACTGTGTTGCAGAGTGGCCCCCGTCACTGTGTTGCAGAGTGGCCCCTGTCACTGTGTTGCAGAGTGGCCCCTGTCACTGTGTCGCAGAGTGGCCCCTGTCACTGTGTCGCAAAGTGGCCCCTGTCACTGTGTTGCAGAGTGGCCCCTGTCACTGTGTTGCAGAGTGGGCCTTTAGAAGGGTGGAGGATCATAATGATCTACTGCCTTCTGCACTCAAACAAACCTGGGAGCTTTGAAGGATGCTAAAGGTTAAGGGTCAACTGATCTTGGCACGTTTTCATTGGATCCTTTTTTGTCACTGTCCATATTCATGTGTCACTTCCTGAGAACAGAACTGGAAAAACATATGGAAGGAAACAATGATTTTACCTTAAGACTGAATACAGTAATCAGAACTCAGTCTTTGATGTTTGTATTTGTATTAATGGGAACACCAGACCACCAGATTAATTCTAGTGTCTAGAGCCAACAACCTTTTTATTAATGATTACTGATTTTGGTGGACCTTAAGGTGCTGTGTAAGTAGGCTGCATGGTTTACCAACCTCAGCTGACACATCAGACAGCAGAGATGACCATTCTCAAGGATTAGCCTTGGTCATGTTCTAACACTGCCATCATGTGTTCAAAGAAACAACTTCTTTTCAGAGGGTGTGGCCTTGAAAACCGCAGAACTGCATAAGTCATCAAGTTCATTAAATCATTCTAACAAATGTCTTCTTTCTCAAACAGCTTCCTGTTCCACAACATTGTAAAATGTCCCAACATTGTAAAACATCCACCATCTTCCTAAACCTTTTAAGTTGCTTTGTGCAAAACAAAACATGTTAAGCCACGTGGACTAGAAACTATGGATCTTTATGCCATTTATTAGAGATGGGAAATATTCAGTACATTATTCAGGTATCATTACTGTTCTTTTCTGACTCTTTACTTTCAGCTCGGATGGCCCCCAGTAGAGGCCATGGGGGCTTGGGTCTGGACTGTGCGCTGCCCTCCCTCACTGGTTGCTGGTCATAATAAAGAATAAAGATGACATCTTTATTAGGGTTAGGGTTAGACATCTTTACTATGTCTGTGTGGCTGCTGCTGCTGGTCTTACTGCGCAGGTCTGGATGTTATATCTCCAGCCTTCACTGTCAGTGTGGCAAGAATGTTCAAGAACAAACCTTGCTCTGCTTTTCATATCTCGGCTTCTCTTGTTTTTCTCAGCTGTCTGTCAGAAATCAACTTTGTCTGGCAAATTATTTTTATCTTCTTAAAATGGATAGCGTTGTTTTATTTCGTGCTTCCAGACATACTAGGCTGTTCATTATGTGTCTATCTAAGCCTGGTGTCAGGGGGAACAATATCTGGTATCAAATACATCTCCTGCTCCCCATACAATAAAAACATGTGTTATCATAATGACAGTACTGAGATGCATTTCATATTCTGTGTTAGTTAGAGAGGACATGACAGTACTGAGATGTATTTCATATCTCTGTGTTAGTTAGTAATGACAGTACTGCGATGTATTTCATATCTCTGTGTTAGAGAGGAAATGTTGCCCCCTGCTGACATATGTGACGCAACATCGGTGACCGGTAGTGACGTTATTACGGTCATGTAAACCGGAAACTCCTGCAGCTTTTGTTTTGATGAGCTACATCCTCAGATTGAACCGTTTCCAGACTTCTTCATCAAGGATCACATCCCAGGTTCGTGTATTTGGGTATTTTTATGCTTTTAATAAACAATGTATACTGACACTGATAAGGTTCCATTTCCATACTAGTCCCACGTTTTAGGGTATTGTACAAGTTAGCTGAACCCAGTAGCTTGGAAGCTAGCAGAAGGTTAGCATTGCAGAGCTGGTGTCATTATTATTATGAATTAATAACCTTATATTATTATTATTAACTGAGACAGACTGTTACTGCCCCTGTATTCAGCATTTAGACACATGATTTAGGTAGAGAGATACAGCTGTTTTTTTTTTTTTTTACAGAAGTAGTTAGTCAGTTGTCTAGGCCAGATGAACCCTGGTGTTCTGTTAAAATGTTTACTGTTGAATTCAGATAATGAAGTTCACTTATTTAAACTAGCATAGAAAGAACAACCTCTGGAGCAAAGTAGTTTATCATGTTGCTTTATGGTTCATACACAATCCGACATATAACGGCTGACAAGTTTCCCTTGAGAAAAGCCAACATATATGATATATTTGCACATACTGTGTATATGTATTGTACGGTATATGCTATACTATAGAGAAGGATCAGTGAATAAACCTTCCTGTCTGTCATTATAGACCGGCTCTCATAAAGCAATTCCGAAAGTCAGTTAGATTTGTATCTCAGGAGAGGATCTGAAGCATGTGGAGAGGCAGCTGTCTGGTCTGTTGACTGGTGCAACACAGGTCCAGTGTAGAGCAACTGGTCCAGTGTAGAGCAGTGTGGTCCAGTGTAGAGCAGCTGGTCCAGCAGAGAGCAGTGTAGAGCAGTATGGGCCACTGTAGAGCAGTGTGGTTCAGTGTAGAGAACAGCGTGGTCCAATGTACAGTAGCGTGGTCCAGCAGAGAGCAGTCTGGTCCAGTGTAGAGCAGCGTGGTCCAGTGTAGAGAACAGCGTGGTCCAGTGTAGAGCAGTGTGGTCCAGTGTAGAGCAGCTGGTCCAGTGTAGAGAGCCGCGTGGTCCAGTGTAGAGCATCGTGGTCCAGTGTAGAGAACAGCGTGGTCCAGTGTAGAGAGCAGCGTGGTCCAGTGTAGAGCAGCGTGGTCCAGTGTAGAGAACAGCGTGGTCCAGTCTAGAGCAGCGTGGTCCAGTGTAGAGAACAGCGTGGTCCAGTGTAGAGAGCAGCGTGGTCCAGTGTAGAGCATCGTGGTCCAGTGTAGAGCAGCGTGGTCCAGTGTAGAGCAGTGTGGTCCAGTGTACAGCAGTGTGGTCCAGTGTACAGCAGTGTGGTCCAGCAGAGAGCAGTGTAGAGCAGCTGGGTCCAGTGTAGAGCAGCGTGGTCCAGTGTAGAGATCGGTGTGGTCCAGTGTAGAGAACTTTGTGGTCCAGTGTAGAGCATCGTGGTCCAGTGTAGAGCAGCGTGGTCCAGTGTAGAGCAGTGTGGTCCAGCAGAGAGCAGTGTAGAGCAGCCGGGTCCAGTGTAGAGCAGTGTAGTCCAGTGTAGAGCAGTATGTTCCAGTGTACAGCAGTGTGGTCCAGTGTATAGCAGCGTGGTCCAGCAGAGAGCAGTCTGGTCCAGTGTAGAGCAGCCTGGTCCAGTGTAGAGCAGCCTGGTCCAGTGTAGAGATCAGTGTGGTCCAGTGTAGAGAGCAGCGTGGTCCAGTGTAGAGCATCGTGGTCCAGTGTAGAGCATCGTGGTCCAGTGTAGAGCAGTGTGGTCCAGCAGAGAGCAGTGTAGAGCAGTCAGGTCCAGTGTAGAGATCGGTGTGGTCCAGTGTAGAGCAGTGTGGTCCAGCAGAGAGCAGTGTAGAGCAGCCGGGTCCAGTGTACAGCAGTGTGGTCCAGCAGAGAGCAGTGTAGAGCAGCGTGGTCCAGTGCAGAGCAGTGTGGTCCAGTGCAGAGCAGTGTGGTCCAGCAGAGAGTAGTGTAGAGCAGTGTGGTCCAGTGCAGAGCAGTGTGGTCCAGTGCAAAGCAGTGTGGTCCAGTGCAGAGCAGTGTGGTCCAGTGCAGAGCAGCGTGGTCCAGTGCAGAGCAGTGTGGTCCAGCAGAGAGCAGTGTAGAGCAGTGTGGTCCAGTGCAAAGCAGTGTGGTCCAGTGCAGAGCAGTGTGGTCCAGTGCAGAGCAGTGTGGTCCAGTGCAGAGCAGCGTGGTCCAGTGCAGAGCAGTGTGGTCCAGCAGAGAGCAGTGTAGAGCAGTGTGGTCCAGTGCAAAGCAGTGTGGTCCAGTGCAGAGCAGTGTGGTCCAGTGTAGAGCAGTGTGGTCCAGTGCAGAGCAGCGTGGTCCAGTGCAGAGCAGTGTGGTCCAGCAGAGAGCAGTGTAGAGCAGTGTGGTCCAGTGCAGAGCAGTGTGGTCCAGTGCAGAGCAGTGTGGTCCAGCAGAGAGCAGTGTAGAGCAGTGTGGTCCAGTGCAGAGCAGTGTGGTCCAGTGCAGAGCAGTGGGGTCCAGTGCAGAGCAGTGTGGTCCAGTGCAGAGCAGTGTGGTCCCTGCTCTACATTAGAAAAAATCACTTACAAATTGGCTTACTGTTGTAAAAAATGGGTCACAGTTATTTATTAGGCTTCCCAAAAAATATTCAACTGGAACGCCTGTTTCCTTAAGCTTGCAGCCAGAGCTGGTCTATGTTGTCCGTTGAGCCTTTAGTTATTTTTAACCACCTCACCCAATTAATTACATCAAGGTCATAGTCAGTGTTTATTCAACCTACCACCCTTATGGCCTATGAAGATCATCTCATAAAGAAGGTTGTTTCCTCCCTCCAAGCCTCAGAAACTGATGAGCAGAAACCTTTTATTCAGCCATGACATGTGTTGGGCCAGTAAGGTGTTGGTGCAGGAGAGGGTTTGGTGTTTAGGAGTCATCAATGAGACAGTGTCTCAATCCTTCTGAAGAAGCCCCTCTGGGATTGGTGCAGTTCCTCACCCTGACCCTCTCTGAATGGCTTCTCTGTTGAACAGCCTCTGTGGCTTCATGCCATTTCCTTTAGGACCAGCAACACTGATCTTCTGCCATTGATGAAGCGAAGCCAGAATGTTCTTATATTTGTGTTTCCGCCTCCTGAACATGTTCTGGTTTTGTTGTCGTTAGTCTGAGGAGGCATGGAGGAGCCAACAGGCTCACCTGGAGGAAACACTGACAACAGCAGCCAGAGAAATGGAGACGAGGTAAGATGAAGAAAAGATGATGATGAGGATGATGGTGGTGATGATGGTGGTGATGCAGGGATTCTCCTTAGTGAGAAGGCTGTCCCACTGCACTGGCTAATCATAGTAGAACCTCAATTATCTGTCGGCATTTTAAACTAGTTCTAGAACTAGTTCTGATCTCTTTTCACTGTTCTGTTCTGTTCTGATTCCAGAAGTCCAGACGAGGCAGCTGGACGAAGGGCAGGAAGAGGAAGAAGCCTGAGAGAGACAGCAACGCCCCCAAGGCTCCCCTGACCGGATACGTCCGCTTCATGAACGACCGCAGGGAGCAGCTGAGGGCAGAGAGGCCGGACGTCCCCTTCCCAGAGATCACCCGCATGCTGGGCAACGAGTGGAGCAAACTGCCCCCTGAGGACAAGCAGGTGAGTCCAGCACCAGGGGGAATCCAAAGGGCCACACTGTCTGTTAGTCTCACTGCTGTCTCATACGGGACTAACCCTAACCCTGCTGCCACAGCATTACCTGGAAGAGGCAGAAAAGGATAAGGAGCGCTACATGCGGGAGCTGGAGAAATACCAGAAGACCGAAGCCTATAAGCATTTCACCAGGAAGGTTCAGGAGAAGCAGAAGGGGAAGAGGCATCGTGGAGGTAAACTACTCACCACTTCAAAAGGAGGTTCTCATTCCTGTTTAGTTAAGAAAAACCAGGACTGGTCAGTTGGGTTTGATGGAAATGAAGCTGGTATACACTAGGGCTGTCAACGAATATTCTATATTCGAATAGTGTTTAAAAAACGAATTTCGAATATGAAAATGTAAATTCGAATGTTAAAAAAACTCAAAAAACAGCGGCAGCAGGCAAGACTGTTTGTATTTGGGACAAGAATCGCGACCTTAAATTTCTTGCACAAAACTTTTAATCAACAATCAGCATTTGTTTATAGTTGTCGTTCATTTACACTGCTATGCGCAGAGAGCGCGACAGTGCGGGAGAGAGAGAAAGAAAAAGTGCGTGTGAGCGAGAGGCCAAGGTCTGCGGTCTTGGCCATTAGTTCATCTACTTATTTTTGTGTAGGTAATATGTTGTTAAATTAACTTCAATATATTACCCATACATGTAGTTATGTCTCGTTGTATTAATTTGTCCTGTTATTGACGTGCCTAATGCGCAACCGGGAAACTCGAATATATTCGAATACGTGTGGGGAATATTCGAACGTCATTTTTGAGCAGTTTTGACAGCCCTAGTATACACTCTGCAGTGCAGCCTTACACAGGGGGATTTGAACCTGAAATCTTTCCAGCTCAGCTGTGCTCATCCCCCATGTCCAGTATGATGCACAGATCTGGCTGCTCTGGCCTTGTGAAGATGTTAGACTTGGAAGAGTTAGAATACCTTTGGTCTGTAAACTGGAGGTTACTTTGTTAGCTAACACTGGATCTATCCTACCACTGGCTTTCTCTTTTGAAAGAGGACTGGCAAGCCTCCCTGATGATGATTCCTCCTTTATAGGTTCAAGATGTAGTTCCAGCATGCTGGGAGGAAGTATGACTCATCTCCTGTCTTCTTCTGTTGTTTCCTTCCAGATGGCGGTCACCAGGTAGCCAGTGAGTCTCCCCATGAGGTCAGTTAACCCTCCAGGATCCAGGGCATCCTCAACCACACACATTTAGCAACGAGCTGGGAACCAACTTCCTGTTAGTTGAAGCATTAGATTTTATGACAGACACTTCTACTGGCACCAGGAAGGTTTTTCCTTTAAAAAAAATGTGGTCACTGAATGGAAAGATGGCCAGAACTCTTACTAAGAATGTTTCCTCCTCAGAAAGAATATGACGGATACATCCTAACCCTGTCATCCACTTTAGACTCTGTCATGCTTCTCCCATCTTAAATGATGAACTCTGTCACATTCTTTTCTTATCATGTAAGAGCTCAGTTAAAGGGTTGGCCATCATGTGTTCCTGGAGGTGAAGTCTAGCAGCACTAAAGCTAGATTAAGATGTTTTGGCTCTCTCTTTATACTAGGCAAGCAAACCTCTTACTCCTGGTAAGTGTTTAATTCATTTTTGATGAAGTAAAGTGATTATAGAGTTGTAGTGTAAAACCCTCTGAATCTTCTAGCAGTGAGGGTGGAAGTAAAGGCAGCTGAGCCGTATTATACCCACAACTGTATGGCTGTGTTGAGGGTGGCATTAGGACCACACAGCCCCCCCTGGAGACTAGTACCAAGGTGGCAATAGGACCACACAGTCCCCCCCCCCTGAGACTAGTACCAAGGTGGCAATAGGACCACACAGCCCCCCCTGGAGACTAGTACCAAGGTGGCAATAGGACCACACAGTCCCCCCCCCCTGAGACTAGTACCAAGGTGGCAATAGGACCACACAGCCCCCCCTGGAGACTAGTACCAAGGTGGCAATAGGACCACACAGCCCCCCCTGGAGACTAGTACCAAGGTGGCATTAGGACCACACAGTCCCCCCTGGAGACTAGTACCAAGGTGGCATTAGGACCACACAGCCCCCCCCCCCCCCCCCCCCCCCCCCCCGGAGACTAGTACCAAGGTGGCATTAGGACCACACAGTCGTCCCCCCCAATACCAAGCTACTCTTAACACATCCAGCTCACCGTCCATTGAAACAGGGCACTGAGGGAAGGATTAGACTGCAGTCATACAGCAGCCAGTTGTATTAACATCTTTGTTGTAGCAGCAGGTTCATCATAGCAGATGGTCATCTTACCTGCTTTGAGGTTTTGATGGCGTCATTCTGAGCTGTGTTCAGGGGATCAGCCTTACTACCTCCCACAGCCAGGATCAAGGAACTCTCTTGGCTGTCATTAGTCCCCATAACACACATACACACACACACACACACACACACACTAGGCTACAGTAAAAAAAAAAAGAGTTGTCCAAATGCTTTCTTGTCCCAGTGGCCCCCTACCTTTCCATGACAGCAGATGATGAGCCCTGTCACAGCAGTGTTATATTGGCCCCTGCCAGCAGCTCCCACTGTGTGTGTGTGATCTGATTTTCCACTGTATTTTCTTCTCTTTGGACATTCTGTTTCTCACTTTGAACCTGACCAGAAGGACACAGATGGAAAAGAGCGCTCTGTGTTTGATATTCCCATCTTCACTGAGGAGTTCCTCAATCACAGCAAAGGTACCAAACAGTCTTTCATGTTCTGCTGTATTCTAACAGTCCTGTAGTACACGCCTACTTCATCCTAAAATAGTACACTGCCAAGTTTAGCTGAGTGTGCTTCACTCTGCTGAATTATTGATCGCCCCCCCCAGCCCTGTGTTGCTGCTTTCCCCCAGCTCTGTAAGCAGGCGTCCTATTAGAGCTGGACCTGACGTCACCATGCTGTTCTGATAAGAGTACGCATCCGTCGCTATGCCAACGTTAAATTCCTTAATATTTAGCAACGCGTGCTATAGCAGGAGACTGTCCTTGTTGCTATAGTGGTTGCTACGTATTCAGTTTTGTGTTTAGGCCTATTTAAAACAATTCATCCCACTCTACGATTTAAAGTTTTTTGGGGATGAAAAACGGTAGCAAGCTAGTTCCAGCTAGCTAAGTGAAAACTTAAAATCCTAACGATGCATTTCTGTTGCAGCGCGCGAGGCAGAGATGCGTCAGCTCCGTAAGACGAACATGGAGTACGAGGAGCGTAACGCCGCGCTGCAGAAGCATGTGGAGAGCATGCGGGGCGCTGTGGAGCGTCTGGAGGGAGACGTGATGCAGGAGAGGGGCCGTAACGGCCTCCTGCATCAGCACCTGGACACCCTGAGACAGGCCTTAACCTCCAGCTTCTCCTCTGTGGCTCTGCCTGGTGAGACACACCTACACACACACCACTGCACACACCACTCCCAGAATCACGATGTTCATTCAGTCATTATTTACCGCTGATTGGGCTGTGATGCTGTGTTGCTGTGTTGCTGTGTTGCTGTGTTACTATATTGCTGTGATGCTGTGTTGCTGTGTTGCTGTGTTGCTGTGTTACTATATTGCTGTGATGCAGTGTTGCTGTGTTGCTGTGTTACTATATTGCTGTGATGCTGTGTTGCTGTGTTGCTGTGTTACTATATTGCTGTGATGCTGTGTTGCTGTGTTGCTGTGTTACTATATTGCTGTGATGCTGTGTTGCTGTGTTGCTGTGTTACTATATTGCTGTGATGCTGTGTTGCTGTGTTGCTGTGTTACTATATTGCTGTGATGCTGTGTTGCTGTGTTGCTGTGTTACTATATTGCTGTGATGCTGTGTTGCTGTGTTGCTGTGTTACTATATTGCTGTGATGCTGTGTCGTGGCCTGCAGGCAGTGGGGAGACCCCGACTCTGGACACCATCGACTCCTACATGAAGAGGCTCCATGGTCTGATCCTGTCTAACCCCCAGGATCATGACCACCTCATCAGCACGGTCAGAGACGTGGTCAACCGTCTGGACAGGTGATGTTACTGAGGTGTCTGCATCACTGCCTGCTCAGTCAGTTCCCTGTGCTTTAGTTGCACTAAATCGCTTTGGGTTGAAAACAAAAAGGGGTTCAAAACTATTCAGGGTGAACTGGCCTACTGTTAATCAACTCACAACCAAAATAAGGATGAAAAGGACTAATGTTAATAATAATAATACTACTTCTACTACTAATAATCATAAAGAAGACATTTTAAAATCAATGTGATGATTTTCTTGTCTAGGTAATCGGGCATATTTGGATGGTGGGAAACTGAGAACACAGGAATGATTCCACCAATCACACTTCGGTCCACGTGGTCACATGTTAACTTCTTTAAGCCTTTTATGAACGTGGTTAAGTGTTGATTATTTATTGTCTTTTTTTACAACAATTTTTTTAAATCTGTCTACAATTTTTTATATAGCTGTAGTTGATGGTTTTGTATGACTATGGAATCCTATATTTGTTCCTTTTAAGTATACAACACAAAAATGTAATTCATTCCACATAGCGTGTTGGAAGTCCGAATTTATTTATTTTATGCCAAGATCTTTGTTATATTCTTTAATCATCTTTATGTGTCTTGTGTAGTTGTACGTCACTTAAGGCACTTGTGTATTCCTCAATTAACCTAATTTAACCTCATTACCTTATTAACCTATGTCATTGGGTTAAAATGATTAATCTGAAATGAACCTAATTTAAACAAAAATTGTGCCAGTCCATAAATGTTTTGTCAAAGTTGTGAGTAAAACAACTGTTGTCTTCGGTTAATAAAATTTTTGATCAACATTCAATATGTTGACAAACACACTAAAGTACAGCTCTCTGTGCTGATGTTTTTAGAATAGACTTGATTTAGATATATATGTATATATTAATCATTCATGACAGTCTGAAGTATCACTCTACTGTACTGTGCAACATGAAACTGTACCAGAATTATGCTGCTGGGGGAGAAATAAGAGCTCCCTGACTAAGCAGCAGGTCATGTTATCATCTGGTCACACTGTTATCATCTGGTCACTGTTATCATCTGGTCACTGTTATCATCTGGTCACTGTTATCATCTGGTCACATTGTTATCATCTGGTCACTGTTATCATCTGGTCACACTGTTATCATCTGGTCACTGTTATCATCTGGTCACATTGTTATCATCTGGTCACTGTTATCATCTGGTCACACTGTTATCATCTGGTCACTGTTATCATCTGGTCACATTGTTATCATCTGGTCACTGTTATCATCTGGTCACACTGTTATCATCTGGTCACACTGTTATCATCTGGTCACATTGTTATCATCTGGTCACTGTTATCATCTGGTCACACTGTTATCATCTGGTCACATTGTTATCATCTGGTCACTGTTATCATCTGGTCACACTGTTATCATCTGGTCACATTGTTATCATCTGGTCACATTGTTATCATCTGGTCACACTGTTATCATCTGGTCACTGTTATCATCTGGTCACACTGTTATCATCTGGTCACACTGTTATCATCTGGTCACATTATCATCTGGTCACACTGTTATCATCTGGTCACATTGTTATCATCTGGTCACATTGTTATCATCTGGTCACATTGTTATCATCTGGTCACATTGTTATCATCTGGTCACTGTTATCATCTGGTCACATTATCATCTGGTCACACTGTTATCATCTGGTCACACTGTTATCATCTGGTCACACTGTTATCATCTGGTCACTGTTATCATCTGGTCACATTGTTATCATCTGGTCACACTGTTATCATCTGGTCACATTGTTATCATCTGGTCACACTGTTATCATCTGGTCACATTGTTATCATCTGGTCACTGTTATCATCTGGTCACACTGTTATCATCTGGTCACACTGTTATCATCTGGTCACACTGTTATCATCTGGTCACTGGTATCATCTGGTCACTGTTATCATCTGGTCACATTGTTATCATCTGGTCACATTATCATCTGGTCACACTGTTATCATCTGGTCACATTGTTATCATCTGGTCACATTGTTATCATCTGGTCACATTGTTATCATCTGGTCACATTGTTATCATCTGGTCACTGTTATCATCTGGTCACATTATCATCTGGTCACACTGTTATCATCTGGTCACACTGTTATCATCTGGTCACACTGTTATCATCTGGTCACTGTTATCATCTGGTCACATTGTTATCATCTGGTCACACTGTTATCATCTGGTCACATTGTTATCATCTGGTCACACTGTTATCATCTGGTCACATTGTTATCATCTGGTCACTGTTATCATCTGGTCACACTGTTATCATCTGGTCACACTGTTATCATCTGGTCACACTGTTATCATCTGGTCACTGGTATCATCTGGTCACTGTTATCATCTGGTCACATTGTTATCATCTGGTCACATTATCATCTGGTCACACTGTTATCATCTGGTCACATTGTTATCATCTGGTCACACTGTTATCATCTGGTCACATTGTTATCATCTGGTCACACTGTTATCATCTGGTCACATTGTTATCATCTCGTCACATTGTTATCATCTGGTCACATTGTTATCATCTGGTCACACTGTTATCATCTGGTCACATTGTTATCATCTGGTCACACTGTTATCATCTGGTCACACTGTTATCATCTGGTCACACTGTTATCATCTGGTCACACTGTTATCATCTGGTCACATTGTTATCATCTGGTCACACTGTTATCATCTGGTGACATTGTTATCATCTGGTCACACTGTTATCATCTGGTCACACTGTTATCATCTGGTCACTGTTATCATCTGGTCACTGTTATCATCTGTTCACATTGTTATCAACTGGTCACATTATCATCTGGTCACACTGTTATCATCTGGTCACATTGTTATCATCTGGTCACACTGTTATCATCTGGTCACATTGTTATCATCTGGTCACACTGTTATCATCTAGTCACATTGTTATCATCTGGTCACACTGTTATCATCTGGTCACATTGTTATCATCTGGTCACATTGTTATCATCTGGTCACACTGTTATCATCTGGTCACATTGTTATCATCTGGTCACACTGTTATCATCTGGGCACACTGTTATCATCTGGTCACACTGTTATCATCTGGTCACATTGCACAGCATGTAGAGGTTTTTTGAACGGGCCACTTTAAAGAGACCCTATTGCTTCATCAAATTGAACTGCATTGCTAATCCCTTCTAATACCACCACTGTTTGACTTTGTGCTAGGTCACACATGCAATACTGCCCAATTACTTACAAAGCTCTAAGTCAGAAGAGATCAGGCGGAGGCTCATTGTGTGGCATGATTAGCATTTATATTATGTTTGAGGATGGTGTTACACTGCATTTCTCTGCTGTGTTCCCACATATGTACAATGTACTGGTAAAACATGAAAGGTTGTTAGCAGTGTATTGAAAAGTCACTTCTGTATTTTGTAGTATAATATCCCACCCAGGTTTGTGGCATCTTGATGTCAGTGAAACATTTGACATTAACATTGTCTATGTAGTGCAGAATGGAGGGACTAGTTAGGGTGGCAACATAATAAATATGAGATAAAATAGGTATTATACAATGTCAAAGACACCCAATAATTGGTTAAATTGGCCAGTAGGCACCTGGTATTGTTTTGTGCCCAAAATATGACCCCCCTGAAAACAAAGTACCCTACAGTGTAGCTACACACAGTCACACCAATTACTCAGACACAATGACAAACCTTCCCACCAATGTGCCCTCGCTTCCTTAACCTGCTTCCTGTTGCTGCTACAAGCTTGGGGGGTTTTCAGCCTGAATTATAATTGGTTTGGAAGAGAGACGGGAAAGATCCTGGTTACCCGAGAAGAGTCATAGATCCTGAATCACAGCAGGATGAGTCAAAGACAGGAAGCATCATATATGCTGAGCTGGCAGATAGAAAGTAGCTTCCCTATTTAACACAACCTGCACCAGTATAATAAGGGATCTGGACTACTTTTCAAAATGATGCCCTTATGTGTACCAATGATCTTTTATTGTTTTAATAGGCTTGCCCATTAATATTAATGCTTCTGAAATTGCAATTTCTGGAAAAAGTAATGAACCATTATTCCTTATTTATTTTCCCCTTACGTTCATACGGCCCAATTCTGCTGACCCAGTATGTTTAAAGCATCACATCAGCCAACTGTGATAATCTTCAGGGAAGATACTGCTTTGAAGCATCTTCAGTGTTTGTGATGAAATGCACTTTCTGCTATGATAGACGGGCTACATTTAGATTTCCATCAGCATTAGAAGCAGCGGGCAGAGTGGTGACTGCTCACTGTCACAACTTTACCACTGAGCTGGACTGTATTGGTAATGAGAAATCATTGATTGACTAGACTTTAAATGTAGAAATAACATGAATTAGCAAGTTGTTTGTAAGGAAGACACAGATTACAGGTGTACGTATGTATTGAAGACAGATTTATAAAGGAGGATGCAAATAAGATGAATCTTATCTTGTGCTCCACCAAGCTGAGACCTTGAATCTGAAGATCCAGCAGGACTGAAAGAATGTTAGGAATGTGTAAAAACATGAGTGATTCCCACACCTCCCACACCCATCCACTCTCCCCTCCTCCACCCACTCACCTCCTTCACTCACTCACCTCCTCCACCCACTCTCCCCTCCTCCACCCACCTCCTCCACCCACTCACCTCCTCCACCCACTCTCCCCTCCTCCACCCACTCACCTCCTCCACCCACTCTTTCCTCCTCCACCCAGCTCACCTCCTCCACCCACTCTCCCCTCCTCCACCCACTCTCACAGACACCCACCCACTCTCACCTCCTCCACCCACTCTCACCTCCTCCACCCACTCTCCCCTCCTCCACCCACTCACCTCCTCCACCCACCTCACCTCCTCCACCCACCTCACCTCCTCCACCCACTCTTCTTACTAGAGATTATAAACTATTACCACATGATGGAAAATATGTCACCACTATGTACTTATGAGATGAGACATTATGACATATTCCTTTAAGAGAGGCCATTTGGGCCTGAAATGATAGTGCAACCCTTAAATGTACCTTTGAAACCTGTAGGCCTTTACACCATGTGAAACACGTTTAAGACCTGTGTCTAACCTTTTTAATATGTATATATATATATATTACATATTCAGTTATTAATGTATGTGTTTAACAATATGCATTTTTTCCAGATGTTACCCAGGTGGAATGTTAACAGAAATGAGACAGTACAGTAGTATATTAATGAGAAAAGTATGAGTAGAGTTCCACGAGCTCAGATGTTATCCATCCCCCCTCACTGCTCACCATCTTTAGTTTATTTTCATAGGGAATTTTCCTCAGTGATTGTTTCGATATTTGAATGAAAGGGTTGTGTCATATTTTGAGTAACGGTAAATGAATCCCCGTAATAGATTCCATCAGAGCCGTATATGTGATGAATGACAAGATGTTTCTTCATGTAAAATATATAAGGGGCTTAAATGATCCTGATTTATTAGTCATGATTGACTGAGGACTGTACAGAATGTTAACACCAAACAATTGGCTGAAAACCTTCATTATCATGCAGCCACAGATTTGGTCTATGATATGTTTTTCTTATCCCCTCCCTCCCTCCTTCTCTCCCTCCTTCTCTCCCTCCTTCTCTCCCTCCTTCTCTCCCTCCTTCTCTCCCTCCCTCCCTCCCTCCCTCCCTCCCTCCCTCCCTCCCTCCCTCCCTCCCTCTCTCTCTCTCTCTCTCTCTCTCTCTGACTGTTTCTTTACGTCTCTCTTCCTCTGGATTCACTGTTTTGGGCGCGTGCATGTCTTCTCCTGTGGGGCTCGAGCCCGCCTCTACCCCGTATGCGCGCGGAATGCGCGCTCTTGTCTAGAAGGCAGAAGTGCAGCTGCACCGCGCGCCACGCAGAGGAGTGAGAGATCACATTTAGACCTGCTGGCTGGTTCAAACATCCACGGTTTTCTCTTATTTAAGTTCTTATTTAAGACTTTATCAAATTAAAGGGAATATGCAATAATATGCGTGTCAAGAACAGAAAGAAAAGTGGAGGAAGCAGCGGGAGTTCAAAGTAAGTAGCGGTTTAACGTATCGATGTAATAGAAACCGTCTAAGATTGTTCAGTTTCGAAGTTCCAGATGAAGAGCTGTTAGGCTAACCGGGTTAGTAACTCTACTATTTGACATTTTCGATAAAAAATAACGTTCCTTGGATGGTTTATCTACCTATTTGAACACAATCAAACAAACCCACATGAAAATACATCATGATTCACTGTTGTTACAGTGAGTAGAGGGACACAACTTTAGCAGCTTTAATGCGTAGACGGGTGTACGGTTGGCAGAATGTGAGCTGTGAAGCGGGGAAAGATGAAGTATAATAATGAGTACAATTAGTATTTAAAACAGTTAAACAAACTAACGCTGCTTTATTAAAAAGGCTTGTGAAGAGACATGATGCAGGGTTCAGTTTCAAATTGTGTTGACTTTGTTGTTACTATTCGTTTGAGACGAATCAGTTAGTTTCATATTCGTCTGGTTGATCTTCAAAAAACCGCTTGAATATTTTTCTAATCAAAGCAATAATAGTATTATTAATACACCAGTGGTATAACATTGGTATAGACTGGTACTGATAAGCTATTAGGTTAGGAGTAGACTATTATTACTGTAGTGTCACTAAAACCGACCACCAGAGAGCAAAATACTCAGATATAAACTTCTTCTGATTCTCAATGTTTTGATAGTATAACATGCTACATACAGTATTTTCTAAATACACATTTCACTTTACCCTAATGTGCTTCCTCCTTGACTGTGGAGGAAAACTGAAGAGATTTGAACATGTGTTGGTCTTCCTCAACTTTACATCCACCGAGCATCAAAGAAGTAAAACAACAGAATTCTGTTAAAAATATGGATTTTTTAAATTGATATAATTCAATCGTAGTCTTTGACAGAATTGTCACGTACCTGTCGGTAATAACGTGCCAGTAGAGACTGGAGGTGCATTCAGTCATGTAGGCAAGCGGATTCTCACTTTAAGCAGCCTTATTGAAAGATTAAGTAGGACAGGTGATGAACCACATAGTTTCATATCACATATATGATCACAGTCTAATTCTGGTTTTGACATGTGTCATTCACAAGTCCGGTGTCAACATTGTGATTGTGTCTGTATGCATCCAGTCTGGATGTGTTTCTTTGTCAGCTTGTTTAGTCTTTACTCTGTTGTTGTGGCTATTAGGGTGATGTTGAGAGGTTTGAGCTGTAATTCAGATAGAATCAGATCAAAAGTTGAAGGCTGTTAGTTTTTAGAATCCAGAAAGGTAAGTCCTGCTAAAAGGACCATGGTACCTGACATGGAGAACCATGGTACCTGACATGGAGAACCATGGTACCTGACATGGAGAACTATGGTACCTGACATGGAGAACTATGGTACCTGACATGGAGAACCATGGTACCTGACATGGAGAACCATGGTACCTGACATGGAGAACCATGGTACCTGACATGGAGAACCATGGTACCTGACATGGAGAACCTAATCTCGTACACAGGTGTCATTTGTCTTTTAATCACAGTCATATGATAGTTCCTGCAGGTAGTTGTGACAAGTTTGGGACATCCTGCCAGTTATGGTCTAAACAGGAAATCTGCTTCCTCTGTCTGTGAGGTGTGTTTCATCTTCTTTTACTGTACAGAAAGACAGTCAAGGTCTGTGGATCACAACCTGAACATAAGACACAATGGCAGAGGTGTAAAATGTTATCATTCATGATCAATTGTTTATATATGAAAATGTTTTATCCAAAGCAACTCATGGGTGATGTTATCACCCCTTAGATCTGCAGTCAAATGGTCTGCCTCTGAGATCGATCTACTCAATATATCCTCATGTTTATTTCAACAGCACTTACTGGCTATGAGACATGCTGTTGCTGCTGTTGCTGCTGTTGCTGTTGTTGTGCAGTTAACTGTTGCTTCTCATGTGAGAGGGGAGTTTCCTACACGGTCAGAGAGCCTGAGTTGAGTCATTTAGTTCCACAGATCTGGCCTGTTTCTCGATACCGTAAGGTAGAGGCAGGGTAGTGGCCCGAGGCAGGGTACTGGCCCAGAGGCAGGGTACTGGCCCAGAGGCAGGGTAGTGGCCCAGAGGCAGGGTACTGGCCCAGAGGCAAGGTAGTGGCCCAGAGGCAGGGTACTGGCCCAGAGGCAGGGTAGTGGCCCAGAGGCAGAGTTAGGGGACCAGAGGAAGGGTAGGGGAACAGAGGCAGGTGATAAAGGCAGGATCCAGTGAAGCCTGATGTGGTGGCCCTGCAGTAGACTGGGGGAGGAACATCTCATGTGACACTGTGAACTATGAACTCTGGGACTGGGGGCTTGGACAGGTGTGGTGTGACCTAGGAGCTGCATCCAGTCAGCCTGGACATCGTGCGTGCACACACACACACACACACACACACACACACACACACACACACACACACATATGTATACACTGTGAGGAGTGCCTGCATCACTATGATTATATTACTGTTTTATTTGTTTGATAGTTTGTGTAGCAGAGGTGACAGCATAAGAGGAGATCAGATCAGCTTGTAATGAGAGCTCATAACAGGTAGCAGATCCATTTGAGCTTTTCAGTTTCAGGGCTTGTGTGATATGAGATAGGGGCATTCATCTCTGCCTGTCCCATCTCCTCCCTCTTGCACGTGTGTATGTGAGAGACAGAGAAAAACGGTGTGTGTGTGTCTGTGTGTGTGTGTGTGTGTGTGTGTGTGTGTGTGTGTGTGTGCGTGTGTCTGTGTGTGTGTGTGTGTGCTGCCACATGTAGGTATGAAATGGTCATTAAGGTTTGGGAGGCTGTGTTTTTTGTCTGATGCGTTCTGAAAATTCTTCATAGCTTGAGTTCAATACTGAGGAGAACTAGTGTTTTCTGCTGTTAAAATGCAGAGCTGGAGTTGCTTGTGCAGATAAAGTTTCAACTGAAACCACATATTTGCCAAGGACACGGCTGCTTGCTTTTCAGATTCTATTTTCTTACTTGTACGGCAGCGTCGATGGCAATCACCTCCCTTAAAACGTTGTCCTTTTCAACTGAAGCGTGTGATTTTAACGTGTCGGCCAGTAAGGGTCAAGCAGAGTTCACTTTTTCGATCTTTTCCCCCGCCAACTGTCTTCGCTGCAGTCCCCTTCAGGGCTCTATGATTTAACGGTGTCAGCAATTGTCCTGTTGGACGGACAGGAAGGAGATAGTCTTGCTGCTGTGTCCTGCGGGGTCCAGAAGGTCTGCTGGGAAGAGAAGACCCAGGAGGGACAAGTCCCCTTCTCACACTCCAGACATGTTAAGTTGTTCTGAGAAGATGAGGGGCGTGGAGAAACCCAGCCAGATGAACATCCGCTTGACAGACATGCTAACAGGAATGACCCGGGGCGGGGGTGACGACCATGTCGTTTTTGGTGCAGTAAATATTATCATTCATGACAGACAGACTAGGTTGTTATCCTCCTCCACCTCAGCCTTCTCTTTGTTGGGAGGAATCAGACCTCAGCTGGAGGCTGTGGCTCTCTCCGCGGCCTCAGGCTGTCCTCGGGCTCTCAGACCCCTGAAAGGCTGATCTATGAGCTGTTCCTGCTTAGGTCTGTTTCATAACATGTTGAATTCCCCATAGACCTAGAAATGTAATGAATCTAGTTACAGATAAGAAAGAATCTCATAGCAGTTCTCAGTTGGAAATGCTGATTTGTATCTGAATGAGATTAGAGTAGATACCAATCCCATTAAAATCGGATGACCAAGACCCTTGCTACCCCCTGAGATATTCTCTCTGTGACACGGTGTGACCCCCCCCCCCCCACCTCTACCCCCATCTGGTTGAGCTGGTTTCCCCTTTCATTGGGCCAGGGTTTTAAAATATCCCTCGCGTTAAGAGTGCTGACACCTCGCTTCTTCAATCAGACGTACTGTTTGTTCGCAGTGTTTCACAGAAAAGCGCTGGCTCCAATCTGGACCTGACAAGGCTCTGGCTCCTGTCTGGCTCTGGGTCCTGTCTGGATCTGGGTACTGTCTGGGTCCTGTCTGGATCTGGCTCCTGTCTGGATCTGGGTCCTGTCTGGATCTGGGTACTGTCTGGGTCCTGTCTGGATCTTGCTCCTGTCTGGATCTGGGTCCTGTCTGGATCTGGGTACTGTCTGGGTCCTGTCTGGATCTGGCTCCTGTCTGGATCTGGGTCCTGTCTGGATCTGGCTCCTGTCTGGATCTGGGTCCTGTCTGGCTGTGGGTCCTGTCTGACTCTGGGTCCTGTCTGGATCTGGCTCCTGTCTGGGTCCTGTCTGGATCTGGCTCCTGTCTGGATCTGGGTCCTGTCTGGATCTGGCTCCTGTCTGACTCTGGGTCCTGTCTGGATCTGGCTCCTGTCTGGATCTGGGTCCTGTCTGGCTCTGGGTCCTGTCTGACTCTGGGTCCTGTCTGGATCTGGGTCCTGTCTGGATCTGGGTCCTGTCTGAATCTGGGTCCTGTCTGGATCTGGGTCCTGTCTGGATCTGGGTACTGTCTGGATCTTGCTCCTGTCTGAATCTGGGTCCTGTCTGGATCTGGGTACTGTCTGGGTCCTGTCTGGCTCTGGGTCCTGTCTGGATCTGGCTCCTGTCAGGGTCTTGTCTGGGTCCTGTCTGGTGCTGGGTCCTGTCAGGGTCTGGCTCTGGGTCCTGTCAGGGTCTGGCTCTGGGTCCTGTCAGGGTTTTGTCTGGGTCCTGTCTGGGTGTTCCTCTGACCCTGTGTTCTCCTGACCCTGTGTTCCTCTGACCCTGTGTTCCTCTGACCCTGTGTTCCTCTGACCCTGTGTTCTCCTGACCCTGTGTTCTCCTGACCCTGTGTTCCTCTGACCCTGTGTTCTCCTGACCCTGTGTTCCCCTGACCCTGTGTTCCTCTGACCCTGTGTTCCTCTGACCCTGTGTTCCCCTGACCCTGTGTTCCTCTGACCCTGTGTTCTCCTGACCCTGTGTTCCTCTGACCCTGTGTTCCTCTGACCCTGTGTTCCTCTGACCCTGTGTTCCTTTGACCCTGTGTTCCTCTGACCCTGTGTTCTCCTGACCCTGTGTTCCTTTGACCCTGTGTTCCTCTGACCCTGTGTTCCTCTGACCCTGTGTTCCTCTGACCCTGTGTTCTCCTGACCCTGTGTTCCCCTGACCCTGTGTTCCTCTGACCCTGTGTTCCTCTGACCCTGTGTTCCTCTGACCCTGTGTTCCTCTGACCCTGTGTTCTCCTGACCCTGTGTTCCCCTGACCCTGTGTTCCTCTGACCCTGTGTTCCCCTGACCCTGTGTTCCTCTGACCCTGTGTTCCCCTGACCCTGTGTTGTAACTGCCTTCATGTAGATCTGGTTGGCTCTCAGAGGCTCTCTGCCTCTGGTGGTTTTGTTTACCAACCTGACCCCTGGTGTTGTAGTAACACTAGACCTAAGGAAGAGGCACTGAGACACCTCCATGCTATCACAGATATATGTGTATATATGTGTGTGTGTGTGTGTGTGTGTGTGTAGGTGGTGTGTGTGTGTGATTGTTTTTGTGTGCGTGTGTGCACACGTGTGTGTGTGAGTGCACATGCGCACATGTCTGAGTATTCCCGACAGCAGGGTAAACAAACTCCTTCAACAAGCTTCAGCCCAGTAAAACCAAAACTGTCCTTAGAATCACAGCACCACTTCAGTCATATCAAACCTGTTCATTAGTGCTCTGCACATCAGTGTGCTGGTACCAAGTGCACTGTCATTTTAGATCAATAATACGGTATGAGTCATGTATGTCAATCTCCCTCTGTGTCTCCCAGCAAACTGGTAATTGGCAGTATCAGCAGGAGTGTGATGCTTGCAGAGTGAGTATAGGACTGAGGAAGTCTTATCCACAGCCAGTAATGACTTTGGGACTGCCATGTTATTGTCCAGAATACTGAACCAAGTGATCTTGTCTGCCTGGACTATTGTAGTGTTGGTCTGAACGTTACTTAGCAGTCAGGCTGAGGTGTGGAAACTGTCCAGTGTGTCCCAGATGGGAGACAGCCAGGGTTGAATGAAGGAGCGTGTTTAGATGGGACATCTGCTTGGAGAGAGACAAAGACTGATCAGTTAGACCAGACACAGGGACAATAGGAACTGGAACATTTGTCTTGTATCGACTCACATTCCAAAATGTTTCTGTTTTACTCTGTATTGTTGTCTAACTGGGAAACACAGTGAAGCATCTCTTCCTCGAACTGACACATGGTGTGTGTGTGTGTGTGTGTGTGTTTGGAGGGGCGGTGTTGGTGTGTGTGTGTACACATGTGCGGGTGTGTGTGTGTACACATGTGTGGGTGTGTGTGTCTGTGTGTGGTGAGTGGTGTGTGCGTGTGGTATAAGTGTGTATTTGTGTGCTCTTGGTGTGTGTGCTGTGCCTGTACTCCTGGGCATGGTCTGGTGGCCTGCTGTAGTGTCCCTCCCCCCCTCCCCTCCCCCCTCCCAGGGGAGTGTGTCCAGCAGCACATACCTGTGGGAGCTCCTGCAGGAGACGTGTGTGTGTGTCAGGTGATCAGAGGAGATCAGAGGAATGCACTGTGTGTTTTCCAGCCAGTCAAGGTGGCTCCCTGTGGGAGAACACAGCTGATGCCTGAACCACTGGGGAAGGAGAGGGACAATTACCACAGCATTGCAGTGACACGTTGGCTGTGTGTGTGTATGTGTTTGTGTGTGTGTGTGTGTGTGTGTGTGACAAATTCTCTTTGTCCCTTAGCTATTATTATTATCAAACTGCACACAGTCTTTTAAGAAATGTTTACTATTACATAAAAAACAGCCTTACTCTGTATTTTATAACCAGTAGAGTTTAAATACCTTTTAAATACTGAAAGTGGTTCCTTCCAAACAAAGTTGAACATGTTTCTGTGAAGACAGACATTTCAGATGCCCTACATTTTTGAGGAAAAGGTTTTTTTTCTCTCCTCTGAACTTCTTTTCAATCTTTTCAGTTTTGATTAACAGCTTCTCACAGCACACACACATTATTTCCCAAATTAGCATACTCCATTGTTAAGACATTTTAATTAACTGGAGTTAAACGAGGAGCTGGGAGGCAAATTGTCAAATTCTGATGGAGATCAAACCAGGAAACATCCTGGAACTTTCATCTATTTTTTTCCATCGTGTTTCTATTGCTTGTATTTGACACACGGTTCAAGTCCTCTCAATGTTTCCATACCACGACGACGTTAACGTTGGGGTAGCCTAAACCATAACCCTAACTTATCTAACCTTGACCCTAACCTTATCTAAGCTTTCTGGCTTCTTCTCTGATTTGATGAGAGACTTGCTGCTATCTAGCTTGGATGACTTTGGTAAAGTTTGGTGTTTCTATGCAAATATTTAACGAACTGTGTCTAAATAACAGGATGTAACTTCACTTCAGCAGGCGAGTCCACCAAACAGTGATTAGCTCTGACAATAAACACAGCACACCCACTCTGCTGTGCGGGGCCGTGGGTGACCGCCTTTACCATGACAACCTTCAGCTCTCTGTGTACCTCTTTAGAGGAGGCTGTTGCACAACAGCCCAGCATGTGGAGAAGGACCACGTCCTGTAGAAGGCAGGGTGGTAGAGGGGCTGCTCTGTCAAGCCTGTAGAGGGCTGCTCTGTCAAGCCTGTAGAGGGCTGCTCTGTCAAGCCTGTAGACAGCAGGGTGGTAGAGGGCTGCTCTGTCAGACCTGTAGAGGGGCTGCTCTGTCAGACCTGTAGAGGGGCTGCTCTGTCAGACCTGTAGAGTGGCTGCTCTGTCAGACTTGTAGAGGGCTGCTCTGTCAGACCTGTAGAGTGGCTGCTCTGTCAGACCTGTAGAGGGCTGCTCTGTCATACCTGTAGAGGGCTGCTCTGTCAGACCTGTAGAGGGGCTGCTCTGTCAGACCTGTAGAGGGCTGCTCTGTCATACCTGTAGAGGGGCTGCTCTGTCAGACCTGTAGAGTGGCTGCTCTGTCAGACCTGTAGAGGGCTGCTCTGTCAGACTTGTAGAGGGCTGCTCTGTCAGACCTACAGAGGGCTGCTCTGTCATACCTGTAGAGGGCTGCTCCGTCAGACCTGTAGAGGCTGCTCTGTCAGACCTATAGAGTGGCTGCTCTGTCAGACCTGTAGAGGGGCTGCTCTGTCAGACCTGTAGAGGGCTGCTCTGTCAGACCTGTAGAGGCTGCTCTGTCAGACCTGTAGAGGGCTGCTCTGTCAGACCTATAGAGTGGCTGCTCTGTCAGACCTGTAGAGGGGCTGCTCTGTCAGACCTGTAGAGGGCTGCTCTGTCAGACCTGTAGAGGCTGCTCTGTCAGACCTGTAGAGGCTGCTCTGTCAGACCTATAGAGTGGCTGCTCTGTCAGACCTGTAGAGGGGCTGCTCTGTCAGACCTGTAGAGGGCTGCTCTGTCAGACCTGTAGAGGCTGCTCTGTCAGACCTGTAGAGGGGCTGCTCTGTCAGACCTGTAGAGGGGCTGCTCTGTCAGACCTGTAGAGGCTGCTCTGTCAGACCTGTAGAGGGGCTGCTCTGTCAGACCTGTAGAGGGGCTGCTCTGTCAGACCTGTAGAGGCTGCTCTGTCAGACCTGTAGAGGGCTGCTCTGTCAGACCTATAGAGTGGCTGCTCTGTCAGACCTGTAGAGGGGCTGCTCTGTCAGACCTGTAGAGGGGCTGCTCTGTCAGACCTGTAGAGGCTGCTCTGTCAGACCTGTAGAGGGCTGCTCTGTCAGATCTGTAGAGGCTGCTCTGTCAGACCTATAGAGTGGCTGCTCTGTCAGACCTGTAGAGGGGCTGCTCTGTCAGACCTGTAGAGGGGCTGCTCT
Organism: Neosalanx taihuensis; assembly: GCA_030340665.1. Lineage (NCBI taxonomy): Eukaryota > Metazoa > Chordata > Actinopteri > Osmeriformes > Salangidae > Neosalanx > Neosalanx taihuensis. The sequence continues at coordinate 19,569,127 of CM059290.1, forward strand.
GTCAGACCTGTAGAGGCCTGCTTTGTAGACAAGGTATGTAGGAGTCTCCTTCTGTCAATCCCTTCTCGCAACACAGGGTTTAAAAATAGTCTGTGATGCCATCTGCATGTGATGCAAGCCCTTGGCTTGTTGACCAGTTCAACCCTCTTTTCCACTGTGGCTCCAACAGGAACCATAATGACATCATGACTGAGAGGCGCTGACTGTCTGTCCCAGCCTGCTGACCAGCCTTAAAGAGACAAACCATCCCAAAATGAATCTCTTCCATTGCCAGAGCTCCTATCCATGCTGCTGCAGTACTGGAGCATGTGCTGCAGCCATGAAGGAGGGCTGAATGTTTTGATTGGCTGTGAGTTTGGCTGCAGATCCTGGCAGACCTGTGCTAAATTAGGGTCATTTTGTGACTCAGCTCTCCTAACATTAGGTCTGTTGAATCGTTTTATTTCTCAATAGTGGTGATAACATCATAGTTTAGAACTAATGCCCTGTTCTAGTAGATAACTATTATTATCTAATAACTAACCTGATAAGAATAATTCATTATGGACAAATTAAGTTGTCCAAACTGTTACCATCGTACGGTGGAAATATCCAGCTTTGTGTTCAACAGCAAGACGTCAGGTCTTGGTTATGTGATGGTAGGTGCGTTGGTTATGTGCTCCAGAATGCCTTAACCCATATCCATCATGACTTGCGCACCATTTTCATCTTGAAGGGGACACATTTCCTGGCTGAGATAAAGGTCAGGGTGAACTCTGGGTCGTTGCCATGGGAACGGGGCTTGGCCCAAAGATACGCTCCACAAACCCCAGTGAGCCGAGTGCCCTGCTCGCTCACACAGGCAGGCACAGCAGGCCCCCAGCACAGAGCCCCCAGCACAGGGCCCCCAGCACAGGGCCCCCAGCACAGGGCCCCCAGCACAGGGCCCCCAGCACAGGGCCCCCAGCACAGGGCCCCCAGCACAGAGCCCCCAGCACAGGGCCCCCAGCACAGGACCCCTGATTCTACTGTGCAACACTTCCAGAAAGACCCATCATGAAGTGTGAAGTGTGATTGTATTAATCTTTAACTTGGTAATCAATCGGTTTTCATTTGAACTTTGTTCATGCGATCTCAGTGGGTTCCTGTCAGTAAATAGTTAAAGCTATTAGGAGGTTTTCCATTTAACTTTTGAAGAGAGTCTTCCCTGGTTAGACTGTAATTATTATTTTGGCAGGAAGTGGAACTATTAAACGTACAGGGACGTTCCCCAGAGCCAAGTAGGGTGAAGTGCCTTGCCCAAGTACACAACATCATTTGACATGGCCCGGGAATCAAACCTGCAACATTGTGATTACTGGCCTGATTCCCTAACCTCTCAGCCACGACTCTCTAGTAGCTTTGGCTCCTGATCCCAGAGGACCAGCTTGGCCCTTAGGAGCTCACGTGCTTTAGACTGGGTCACTTCCTTAACACATGGGGCCGTTTAGGCCCCTGCGCCCACGGAGGAATAGTTCCTGTCAATTACGACGTTAGAGGAAGGAAGTGGTCACAGCTACGACCACAGCCAGAAGGAAAGCTAACTGCTTCTCTAATATTAGTCTTCCATTCCTCTGGAACTGGCCACTGCTTTAGTCAGCTACTATGCAGATCTCTCTGTCTCTCTCTCTTTGTCTCTCTCTCTCTGTCTCTCTCTCTCTGTCTCTCTCTCTCTGTCTCTCTCTCTCTCTGTCTCTCTCTGTCTCTCTCTGTCTCTCTCTGTCTCTCTCTGTCTCTCTCTCTCTCTCTCTCTCTGTCTCTCTCTCTCTCTCTGTTTGTCTGCATGCCTTTAGAAACTTTTTTTTGAAAGCTTTTTCAGAATTTGTTATTTTTTCAGCCTTGTATATTGGGGAAACATCTCCAAAGCAGAGAGAGAAAGCTTCTCAGGTCTTTTGATTTATAACTACTGTGGCTGACCCTCTAGGGCACTCTGGAAATAGACATCTCAGGAGAGAGGTACAGCAACACCCACTCCGATACATACACACACACACTCCACTCCCTACACACACTCTCCACACACACACACACCACTCCCTACACACACTCCCCACACACACACCCCACTCCCTATACACACACCTCTCTCCCGACAGACACACACTTCCTGTACACACACACAGCTCACTCCCTACACACACCTCACTCCATATACACACACACCCTACTCACTCATCCAAGTTTACTGACACACACACACACCAACACACCCCACAGGCACCACCTGGTGAGCGGGAAATCCTGAGCAGAGGGTTGCAGGGGTGAAGTCTTTCCGCCCCGGACATGACCCCATGGGATCCAGGGGGCCTTAGGAGTGTTTGGGGTGGGGCGAGGGGGGTGAGGGGGGCGAGGGGGGCGAGGGGGGCCACCAACAGCACCAACACTAGTTGGTTGCTCCAAACACACACAAACACACAGACAAACACAAACACACCTCTGTCTCTAACATCCACACCCTCACTTCCTGCTCCTCAGACCTCAAGGTAATAAATATTAGTGTTGGACTCTGCTTTAAGAGCTCGGGTCATGTCGAGCAAGAGGCAGCTCTTAATAAGGGAAAGGAGAAAAAACAGAAATGGTTTTAGTGGACCTACAGGTCCTTATATAGCAGTGGGAGGATGGGAGGTGAGGGAGTTGACCTCCCTCTGTTCTGATGATTCATACAGTTCTAATGGATTCACTGAGGGACTTTCCACATTATATCTGATATTTGATTCATTCCGGTTCTTTTATCTACAGAGATATACATGGTGTGGTTTTATAGTATGGACACACAGTGTATATAGAAAGTACGCTGGAAGATTAAGGAGCTGAATTTCATATTTCTCGGCTGTATTTCCTGTGTCCAAACTATGTTCTCATTTTTGATCGTTGTGGGACACTCACTGATGTCTATACAACCAACTGCTACACATATTATGTCTTTGTCATGGTCTTTTTCTTACTAGGATTTAGCCTGACCCTCCCTCCCTCCCCCTCCATTTCTCTCCCTACAGGAAGTGGACTTGTGAACCATCTGAGTCAGCTTGTAGTGCTGCCGTGTGAGAAGGAACACAACCAGGTGAGTCCTGTCAATCATCAGACGCTCTTATCCAGAGCAACTGACAGCCAGTACAGGGACATTCCCCCTGAGGCAATAAGGGTGAAGTGCCTTGCCCAAAGGAAACATCATCATGTTGACACGGCCGGGATTTGAACCAGCAACCTTCGGATTACCAGGCTGATTCCCTAACCGCTTGGCCACCTGACTCCCTAGTCCCCCTTTTGAAGTTGAGCAGTGTTTTAGCACTGAAGTGAGAGCAGTACAATAGTGCCTCTAGGACAGGGTCTCTGCAGCTAATAGGAACATGCCACATGATAGTGAACACAATAAGAACATGTGTTGGATTGTGAACGCCCGTCCCTTTCAGATATGGGAAATAACAGAGCAGGGTTAGAAACAGACTGCACACTGCTGTTGCTGCCCTCCCCATCTGACCTCAGCTTGTTATGACAAGGTCGTGTGTGTGTGTTTCTGTGTGTGTGTGTGTTTCTGTGTGTGTGTGTGTTTCTGTGTGTGTGTATTGGAGAGACCCTTTGCTGGGAGTCCCAGTTCAGGACACACAGTCCTCCTAAAGGGAGGTCTCTCTCTCTGTATCTTGTCTCCTAAATTCCAGGAGACAATAACATGGAGGACAGAGGGGCTGAGGGAGTGGGATCATGGGGAGGAAACCAGGCCCAAAACAAACAACTAGTATTCATGCTAACAAAACAAGTGAAGAGTTTCTGGATAAGTTTCTGGAGAATTTCCCAGGGAGGAAATGAAGTCAGTTTAGCCAGAGAGTCCCTGAGCAGGTCAAGAACATGCCCAGACATGTTTAGTCCCAAAACCCTGGAGAGGTTATCAGCTATCACTGATGAGTTATATTAACACATTTACATATTTGACATGTCATTGACATATGAGTTGTATGAAATAGATGTGGTTTACCCCTTAGTGAGGTATATCTGACCTGGCTGACCAAACTTCAACCACACACACAGCAGTGGTCTGTTGTAGGTCTTCCTATTTATTCTGAACATGAGTCAGTTGAAATGTATTTTCTTCAGCAGACTTGATGAGTTCTGTCAACACTGGAACGGTTTTCCCAAAACGTGACATCACCTCCTAAACACAAGCTATTTCAGTCCCTGTGTTGTTTTGCTACCTGTTGGCTTCTGTGCTTGTTGTGACTGGAAGCTTCCTTGTGTTGTCAGTTCAGTCTCTGAACATCAACATATCTGTCACTGCTTCTCAGTTTCCGGAGGTTTCTAAACACATTCCTGCTTCATATCTAGCTCATCCTGCACCTCCTCCTTCTCCGTCTGTCTCACTGGATCTATCTGCTTGTTTGGATTGTTTGCATAGTTGGGCAAGTTCCTTGCTGTTTTGATACTTATTTTTTAAAGGAACCCTGCAGTTCTGAACTCCAGATATTGGCATGTCCCACATCACCTCCTTTTCCATGTCATTTGGTTCTTGCATGCCTGTCCACCTCATTAGCTCTGCATGACTGCATTAGTACCAAGACAAACCCCCTACGTTTCATCCTTGTTGAATTGGAACAAGTTTAATTGCACATGTCAGGTCTTTGGCTCTTGCAAGTCCCCCTAATATTTCCTCTGTGTGATTCTCTAACTGGAAAACAGCGTATTCCTCTGTGGGATCACTGGATAACAGCGTATTCCTCTGTGGGATCACTGGATAACAGAGTATTCCTCTGTGGGATCACTGGATAACAGAGTATTCCTCTGTGTGATCACTGGATAACAGAGTATTCCTCTGTGATCACTGGATAACAGAGTATTCCTCTGTGTGATCACTGGATAACAGAGTATTCCTCTGTGATCACTGGATAACAGAGTATTCCCACTGTGGGATCACTGGATAACAGAGGATTCCTCTGTGATCACTGGATAACAGATTATTCCTCTGTGATCACTGGATAACAGAGTATTCCCACTGTGGGATCACTGGATAACAGAGGATTCCCACTATGTGATCACTGGATAACAGAGTATTCCCACTGTGGGATCACTGGATAACAGAGGATTCCCACTATGTGATCACTGGATAACAGAGTATTCCTCTGTGATCACTGGATAACAGAGTATTCCCACTGTGGGATCACTGGATAACAGAGGATTCCCACTATGTGATCACTGGATAACAGAGTATTCCTATGTGACAAAGCCTGCCATGTGTTCCCAGGCCCCCAGGCTAGCGTTATATAATAGAGTCTGCAAGCTGCAGCCAAGCAGTCTAATATTACCAAGAGCATTTTTGCTGTAAGAAGTGCTTGAGTAATGCTGAGCATAATTAAGTATGGCCAGTACTACGCTCAGAGCCATGTCAGATGTTGTCATGTAGCGTAGGTCTGGCATGTAGCATGGATATAATGTCAGAAATGCCTACAGCAATATAACATCACTGACAACGCCTTAGCAGTTAGCCACAACACTCTTAGCTCTGCATTGCCCAAAGCCAACATCATGATCTTCTCCCTCCTGCTGTCAGTGAGTCTGGGACAGCAGTCAGCAGAGCTCTGGGGAGCGTGTGTAGCTCTGCTCAGGTGGACCAGCAGAGCTCTGGGGAGCGTGTGCAGCTCTGCTCAGGTGGACCAGCAGAGCTCTGGGGAGCGTGTGTAGCTCTGCTCAGGTGGACCAGCAGGGCTCTGGGGAGCGTGTGTAGCTCTGCTCAGGTGGACCAGCAGAGCTCTGGGGAGCGTGTGTAGCTCTGCTCAGGTGGACCAGCAGAGCTCTGGGGAGCGTGTGCAGCTCTGCTCAGGTGGACCAGCAGAGCTCTGGGGAGCGTGTGCAGCTCTGCTCAGGTGGACCAGGTGAGCTCTGGGGAGCGTGTGTAGCTCTGCTCAGGTGGACCAGCAGGGCTCTGGGGAGCGTGTGTAGCTCTGCTCAGGTGGACCAGCAGGGCTCTGGGGAGCGTGTGTAGCTCTGCTCAGGTAGACCAGCAGAGCTCTGGGGAGCGTGTGTAGCTCTGCTCAGGTGGACCAGCAGAGCTCTGGGGAGCGTGTGTAGCTCTGCTCAGGTGGACCAGGTGAGCTCTGGGGAGCGTGTGTAGCTCTGCTCAGGTAGACCAGCAGAGCTCTGGGGAGCGTGTGTAGCTCTGCTCAGGTGGACCAGCAGGGCTCTGGGGAGCGTGTGTAGCTCTGCTCAGGTGGACCAGCAGAGCTCTGGGGAGCGTGTGCAGCTCTGCTCAGGTGGACCAGCAGGGCTCTGGGGAGCGTGTGTAGCTCTGCTCAGGTGGACCAGCAGAGCTCTGGGGAGCGTGTGCAGCTCTGCTCAGGTGGACCAGCAGAGCTCTGGGGAGCGTGTGTAGCTCTGCTCAGGTGGACCAGCAGGGCTCTGGGGAGCGTGTGTAGCTCTGCTCAGGTGGACCAGGTGAGCTCTGGGGAGCGTGTGTAGCTCTGCTCAGGTGGACCAGCAGAGCTCTGGGGAGCGTGTGTAGCTCTGCTCAGGTGGACCAGCAGAGCTCTGGGGAGCGTGTGTAGCTCTGCTCAGGTGGACCAGGTGAGCTCTGGGGAGCGTGTGTAGCTCTGCTCAGGTAGACCAGCAGAGCTCTGGGGAGCGTGTGTAGCTCTGCTCAGGTGGACCAGCAGGGCTCTGGGGAGCGTGTGTAGCTCTGCTCAGGTGGACCAGCAGAGCTCTGGGGAGCGTGTGCAGCTCTGCTCAGGTGGACCAGCAGGGCTCTGGGGAGCGTGTGTAGCTCTGCTCAGGTGGACCAGCAGAGCTCTGGGGAGCGTGTGCAGCTCTGCTCAGGTGGACCAGCAGAGCTCTGGGGAGCGTGTGTAGCTCTGCTCAGGTGGACCAGCAGGGCTCTGGGGAGCGTGTGTAGCTCTGCTCAGGTGGACCAGGTGAGCTCTGGGGAGCGTGTGTAGCTCTGCTCAGGTGGACCAGCAGAGCTCTGGGGAGCGTGTGTAGCTCTGCTCAGGTGGACCAGCAGAGCTCTGGGGAGCGTGTGCAGCTCTGCTCAGGTGGACCAGCAGAGCTCTGGGGAGCGTGTGCAGCTCTGCTCAGGTGGACCAGGTGAGCTCTGGGGAGCGTGTGTAGCTCTGCTCAGGTGGACCAGCAGGGCTCTGGGGAGCGTGTGTAGCTCTGCTCAGGTGGACCAGCAGGGCTCTGGGGAGCGTGTGTAGCTCTGCTCAGGTAGACCAGCAGAGCTCTGGGGAGCGTGTGTAGCTCTGCTCAGGTGGACCAGCAGAGCTCTGGGGAGCGTGTGCAGCTCTGCTCAGGTGGACCAGGTGAGCTCTGGGGAGCGTGTGTAGCTCTGCTCAGGTGGACCAGGTGAGCTCTGGGGAGCGTGTGTAGCTCTGCTCAGGTGGACCAGGAGAGCTCTGGGGAACGTGTGTAGCTCTGCTCAGGTGGACCAGCAGAGCTCTGGGGAGCGTGTGTAGCTCTGCTCAGGTGGACCAGCAGAGCTCTGGGGAGCGTGTGCAGCTCTGCTCAGGTGGACCAGCAGAGCTCTGGGGAGCGTGTGTAGCTCTGCTCAGGTGGACCAGGTGAGCTCTGGGGAGCGTGTGTAGCTCTGCTCAGGTAGACCAGCAGAGCTCTGGGGAGCGTGTGTAGCTCTGCTCAGGTGGACCAGCAGGGCTCTGGGGAGCGTGTGTAGCTCTGCTCAGGTGGACCAGGTGAGCTCTGGGGAGCGTGTGTAGCTCTGCTCAGGTGGACCAGCAGAGCTCTGGGGAGCGTGTGTAGCTCTGCTCAGGTGGACCAGGAGAGCTCTGGGGAGCGTGTGTAGCTCTGCTCAGGTAGACCAGCAGAGCTCTGGGGAGCGTGTGTAGCTCTGCTCAGGTGGACCAGGAGAGCTCTGGGGAGCGTGTGTAGCTCTGCTCAGGTGGACCAGCAGAGCTCTGGGGAGCGTGTGTAGCTCTGCTCAGGTGGACCAGGAGAGCTCTGGGGAGCGTGTGTAGCTCTGCTCAGGTGGACCAGGAGAGCTCTGGGGAGCGTGTGTAGCTCTGCTCAGGTGGACCTGGTGAGGGTTGGTCCTCCTAAAGTGCTGCTCTCTAAGTAGGGCCGTATCGACTGGCTGAGTCACTTACAGCATCGAAGAAACAACATGACCCATCTACTGACTCAGGGGAGAACTTCATTGTACTGTAGCATCGATCAGTGTTGTGTCCCTGCTGAGGTTAGACCACTGGTTAATGGATTAGGCAAGTGTCCCCCTCCCCCCTCCAACGCACACACACACACACACCACCATGTTTCCCAAGAAGTTCCTACTTAGAGGGGACTGAATATCTTTCCTCACCAGCTACAGGCTTGGTTATCTTAGGGACTCGATGTGATAAGAGTGGGTGCAGGGAAACATCCAGAAAGCTGAACACTCCCACAGAATCTGGGACAGGAAGTGGAGGAAGAGAGACCTTGGATGTCCTCTCCCATGTCACATGACCAAGGTCAAGAGAAATCAATGAGAGGGTTACTAATGCCCCCCTCCCCTCCCTAAAGGGACCCCGTCTGTGTAGACAAGCAGCTGGTGAGTTTCCCATCAAACACATAATGGGGCAAATTAAAGACCATGATCCACGATCGAAAATATCACTGTTATGGATGTCTCAGCCTTACTCTCTGGCAACATGAGTGAGAGTCCTCTTAGTGAGACAGTGTACTGCACCAATCAGAGAGTCCCTATGTTGAGACAGTGTACTGCACCAATCAGAGAGTCCCTTTGGTGAGACAGTGTACTGCACCAATCAGAGAGTCCCTATGGTGAGACAGTGTACTGCACCAATCAGAGAGTCCCTATGGTGAGACAGTGTACTGCACCAATCAGAGAGTCCCTATGGTGAGACAGTGTACTGCACCAATCAGAGAGTCCCTATGTTGAGACAGTGTACTGCACCAATCAGAGAGTCCCTATGTTGAGACAGTGTACTGCACCAATCAGAGAGTCCCTATGGTGAGACAGTGTACTGCACCTGTTCTAGTTTCAAGGTCCTGCAGGCTCTGAACACTGAGCTCTGAAGTACTGTACAATAACAGTCTGGTTAAATGTATTAACTGCAAGCATGTTCCTGCTTTTGTCAATAATCAATTGTTTTAAACTGGACAGTATTGGTGGTGATAGTAGTCAACATAATCAACATAGCAAATGTCTGTTTTGAACCAGTATTTTCTCTCTCAAAGCTTTAATTTGACTGTTTCGTGTCGCAGAATGGTCTTTTAAACTTGATTTGGAAAGCTCAGTTTCTGGGTCAGATGCAGCTAGCTAGGCTTCCTCTCCCTCCGTTCTTTCTATAGTTATCCCAGGCCTGTTCAGACAGAGCTATGACAGGAATGTGTTTAGCATGAGAAGCCATCATCAGTCTCCAGGACCTGCTTGTGGTTCCCTCAGACCCACAGTCTAACTGGGTGAAAGACCGAGCTCACTGTGAAGACACACTAAAACACACGTTACTACACAACAGCTCAGGATATTCACAGGGATCCTGTATCAAATCAGATGACTCAACCTCAAACTTGACCCTCTATAGCTTTAACCATTGAACTGTGTGGTAGTGAATGAGGTTGTCTCCTCTGAGAGATACTGATGTGTTGAGTTGTCCAGTAGCAGAGGAGGACAGTGTTGTGATTAGATATGAAACAGTTGTGTTTGTACTGTGTCATGTAGTTAAGTCGCTTTTATAACTTTTTGGAGGGAAGGAACTTAATGTGAACAACATGTAGCATGTTTGTTCTCGCTTAACCAGTTTGTTGAAATAAGTATAACATGTTCAACATGTTTTAAATGCTTTATATTGGTTTATGTTTCCAACTGGTATACTGAGCCTTAATGTGAATTCCAGTGTACCTGCTCTTGTGACAAACAATAACTAAACTTAAACGTAATCATAGTTTTTGATGAGTTTGTTTCACTGAGCTCTGCTCGAAAACCTTCAACTTGATCTACACCAACCCCCCTTCTGTGTGCCACCAACCCCCCTTCTGTGTGCCAACCTATTGTTCTCACTGTTTAGTCAACCTTGTCATGCCAGGTTCTTTAAACAGGCTAGAGTTTCAGCTGTTTCAAACTGCTCCCCCTCTGTGTGTTTACTCTTTGAAGTCTGGATGAGGAATGGGATTTCATGCTTGGGAGTTGATATTGGACTGGGAAATGGGGACTTCTAAAGGGAGGGTTGAGTGTTGAGTAAGCCCCCTGGCAGTCACTGTGTGGCTCCGAGCTTTTGAGCCTAGTATCATCACTGACATGGAGGATACTTGACTGAACTGGTTCCTGGTTTTGTGTAATCGATTACTGGGGCGGGACGTTCTAAAAATCATCCCTTTTCTGCAGGGCTCTTTAAATGACTGTGTTGACTGATGGCAGTATCAGAACAGGGAAAGGATGCTTGGCCTGGTGATAGTTATGTACGATGCACCGTGGCATCATGGCTCTTAGTTCCACTGTGTTGTGGGCTGGTTGCATCTTGTCAGATCTTAGCACCAGCCCAGACTCTCAGATTCATGGAAGCTCCTCCTCTCACTGCCTGACTGCTGTCAGCCTCCCCACAGTACTGTGGAACATCGCACTTTAGATTAGAGTCAACTTTATTATTATAAACACAAGGAAACTAAATACACTTTCAGCATCCTATCAGAAGTGCAGTGGAAGCAGTGTTGTACAGATCATTTAGATAAATCATATACAGATCATCACACATGCTGAAGATAAAGGTTCTATGAGTTTTATGAAGTTTGCCTGAAGAACAAAGTGACTTACACCTTCTAGTGACTAGTGCAGAAGTATCGAGCAATGTGTTTGAGCATGCTCAGTTCTGTCCCTGCTCTCTCATGCAGTATTGTATGATGGATGTGCTCTTCTATCAGAGATGATATTCAAGGCCAGAGTAGCATGAGATAGAAGTCTGGTCCACAATGCCATTCATCATTCTGTCAGTTTAAAAGGCTTTTTAGGATCCATTACAGTCACGTTTAGTTGTTCAATTGCTGGCAGTATTGATGAACTGCAGCACTCCAAATAAGTAGATTGCTGGAACTGTTTACTTAGATGGCCGATAGCTTTGGTTAGTAACAAAGATATCTGTGTGTGTGTGTGTGTGTGTGTGTGTGTGTGTGTGTGTGTGTGTGTGTGTGTGTGTGTGTGTGTGTGTGTGTGTGTGTGTGTGTGTGTGTGTGTGTGTGTGTGTGTGTGTGTGTGTGTGTGTGTGTGTGTGTGTGTGTGTGTGTGTGTGTGTGTGTGTGTGTGTGTGTGTGTGTGTGTGTGTGTGTGTGTGTGTGTGTGTGTGTGTGTGTGTGTGTGTGTGTGTGTGTGTGTGTGTGTGTGTGTGTTGATGTCTGTATGTGTTTCCCGTCACTGTGTGTGTTCATTAGGTTAGTGAGGTTCTGGGTGTAGTGGTGTCTCATATCAAATTAAAAGATTTAATCAGAGATTACAATTTCCCTGGAGGTAAGAAGTATGTGTATGTGCGTGTTTGCGTGTGTGTGTGAGAGAGAGTGAGAGGAAGGAGACCCCCCCCTGTGTGCTTCAGGCTCCAGGGTCCTAATCCCTCTGTCACAATCTTATTAAGCCTTTAAACTGTGAAAACAGCAGCTCTTCCCTGGTGAAACCCTCACCAGAGGGGAGGGGGGAGGGGGGGGGAGAGACAATGGCAGGGAGGATGCATGTGGCTGAGATCACAGAGACCAGAGGAACTTTACTCCATGGCTAATCCCAGCCCTAGTCAGGCATGCTGCCCTCTCCATGTCCAGATCAACTCTCCTCCAGATAAACTCTCCTCAATCCCCTCTCCTCCATCCCCTCTCCTCCAGTCCTTCTCCTCCAGTCCTTCTCCTCCAGCTCCTCTCCTCCAGCCCCTCTCCTCAATCCCCTCTCCTCCATCCCCTCTCCTCCAGTCCTTCTCCTCCAGTCCTTCTCCTCCAGCTCCTCTCCTCCAGCCCCTCTCCTCCATCCCCTTTCCTCCATCCCCTCTCCTCCAGTTCCTCTCCTCCAGCTTCTCTCCGCCAGCTCCTCTCTTCCAGCCCCTCTCCTCCAGCTCCTCTGTTCCAGCTCCTCTCTTCCAGTCTTTCTCCTCCAGCCCCTCTCCTCCAGCTCCTCTCTTCCAGTCCTTCTCCTCCAGCCCCTCTCCTCCAGCTCCTCTCTTCCAGTCTTTCTCCTCCAGCCCCTCTCCTCCAGCTCCTCTCTTCCAGTCCTTCTCCTCCAGCTCCTCTCTTCCAGCTCCTCTCTTCCAGCTCCTCTCCTCCAGTTCCTCTCCTCCAGCCTATCTCCCCCTGTCCCTCTCCTTTAGTCCCTCAGATCCCCAGATCCTGTTGTTTCAGCTGTCCTTCATCGTTCAACAGTGACATCTTTCATGACTTAATCACTCATTGTCCTTTTTTGATATTGGAGTCATCTTCCTAATGGACACATGTCTGCCAATCTGCTAAGGACTCAGCCTCTTCTCAGGTTCAGGTTTGCATCAGTAGTATGGAAGCAAATCAGACACATACTGTTTTGAAGGAAAGGCAATGGACTGGCAATTTAATGAAAAAATAAAGTATTTCATGTCAATCACTTTCTTGTATTTGGATGTGATTCAGATTGTAGCATAGACGAAACACTGCGCAGTATCTGAAGATGAAGGACATTCCAATCTTCCCCAAACCTCTCCTGTTTCCTAGCAACAGCTGTTTGTGGCTGTGCCACCACTTGTGATTTAGAAAATAGAATCCTGGCTTTTTTCTCTGGAGTCAGATGTGATAAGTTGTGACATTGAGTTTCCTAGCTTGCTCTCTCATGAGATTCTCTAGGATGTGTCTGTGGATGTTAAAAGGTCATCACAAACCTTCTGGGTCCTCAACATCACCTTCAGTACAGTTCAGACTTGAATTTGCTGATTAGATGACCCTTTGGCGATGGTTCCTGAGTTAACAGTAGAAAACATGGGGGCAGTATAATCAGAGTGCTTCTCTTTCTATCAGCTGTCAGCATCTGATTCAATCTTGGAGTTACAGTTGTCTGGTCTGGGATTAGTAGATGTTCTCCATCATCGTGCCATCTGTTACTCTGGTCCGTCCATGTTTGAGCTTCCAGCTTCTTTATAGTCCTTGTTTCCACATGCTTGTGAAGGGTTCCCATGTCTGCTTAATGATAGCTTCAGACCTTTTGCTACATTAGTTCACAGAGAATTGGCTTGCCTTTTTTTGTTCCCAAGCCACACCTAATGATGTCCTGTTCTCCATATAATTACTGCTGGACTGGAGGTTATACAGGGTAGTAGGAAGCTCCGCCCCGTGTTGACTCACTTCTATGGTGGTCATTTTCAAATGGAGACAAAGGGACTTGTAAACAGGAAGAGTGGAAGATAAGGAGAAGAAAAGAGGAGAGGAGATGAGGGGAGTATGGAGGGAGAGGAGGAAGCGAGGGAGAGGGAAGGAGAAAGGAATCTTAAGGAATCTAGCTGGATCAAGAGTGAAGAGAGAAAGTGAAGGGGAATTTAGAGAGAGGGAAAGAGAGAGAGAGTGAGAGAGACAGAGAGAGACAGAGAAAGAGAGAGAAATAGCAGAATAATGAGAGAACAATAGACAAGGATTACCAAGTAGAAAGAGATGGAGGAAGCGTCAGGAAGACCCAGAGGGCCTAGCGAACGACTGAAGAATATTCCAGCGAGCAGTGAGAGGAGCAGGATGTTATATAACGACAGCCTCACGTGTCCCAGGCCTCAGCCTCACCGAGGCTCCATCCCAGCCAGAGGATCAGGAAACACTCTGCCTGCTAAGAGGACCCTCCAATCAGGGGCTGTGAAGGGTGCTCTCCACTGACAGTGTGCAAGCAGGACCGTGTCTCAGACATGTCGGCTGGGAAACTGAGTGACTGATGAACGACACACTGTGGAGAGGACGTCCACTTGAATTTCCTTCGTGAATTGTGATGAGGGCTGAATGGTTTTTGATTGCTCATTCATGAGATCGTTAGACACCGCTGACGTGTTTACACACCCAGTGCTCTTACACACCCAGTGCCCTTACACACCCAGTGCCCTTACACACCCAGTGCCCTTACACACCCAGTGCCCTTACACACCCAGTGCCCTTACACACCAGTGTCCTTACACACCCAGTGCCCTTACACACCCAGTGCCCTTACACACCCAGTGCCCTTACACACCAGTGCCCTTACACACCCAGTGCCCTTACACACCCAGTGCCCTTACACACCAGTGCCCTTACATACCCAGTGCCCTTACATACTCAGTGCCCTTACACACCCAGTGCCCTTACACACCCAGTGCCCTTACACACCAGTGCCCTTACACAGCCAGGGCTTTTACACACCAGTGCCCTTACATACCCAGTGCCCTCACACACCAGTGCCCTTACACAGCCAGGGCCCTTACATACCCAGGGCCTTTCAACACATCACCCCTGAGTATTAGATTGAACTGGGACAGAGTTACGGTTATGCAGTTAAGTGTAAACACAGCTCCGCTGCTGGTTTTATTCCACTGCTCAGAGTTCCAAACTGTCCATACTTCTCAGGACAGAAGGGTTTTTTGAGGCTTAAGGCCTAATGACTCATGATAGGAAGACCCAGCGTCTCTCCGGAAGGGCCCCGTCTCAGCTAATGTGACCGATAGACTGATACAGTCACCCAGCAGGAGGATCCATTTCACCTCCCTCTCTGTGATTCTCAGTAGATATACAGGCCAGACCATTACACACAGAAGCAGCACAGCAACAATCTCACTGAGGACATTATGGTGGTGGATAATCCACTTTGTCTAGAGTCTGTTCACTTGGTGCCAACTAGACGCTAGTCAATAGCAGCCATTTAGCAAGAGAGAGAAAGCTTCTTTGCATACATTATGGACGAGGGAGAAAGTGGAGCCTGTCTAATGGCAAATCTTCATCTGAAAGATGAAGCTTAGGGGGAAAGGGCCATGTGATGGAGAAGGCAGACAGGAAGTGAAGTAATCAGGAGGAACCTCAGTGGTTTGACAAACGTTTGTTAGATCTTCAGTTCCCATGAATCAAGTTCTGTCTTCTCTCTGAGCATTCTTTAAGGTGTGCTTTAAAACTGTACCATTCTGAAACAGTTATTCATCCTTCTATTTATTGGTTCAATCTTTTTCCCAGATGTGTAGCTAAATATTCATTCTAACATTCCCATAAATACTGAACGATACAGATCTGAGACATTTCCTGAAGCTGGAATTATGAACAGCTAATAATATTTTGGTCGTCATGGTATTTTCAAACCGATATTTTCAAGCCTCTCTGTTGTTTGCAAGCTGTGGCAGATTGTGAATGGAGGAAATTATTCATTTGTCAACCCAGAAGTGTTTGTTTACTGGATTGTATATCCTTGTGATTGTTGCAAAGGCAAACTGTCAACAACTATAGTCAGATAATCAATTATGTAAATAAGGTGACATATTGATGGACCAATGAGTATTTCTATGCTGTGAAATTTAGCACAGTACACCTGTAAAATAAGAAGATTAAAAAGAAGAGAAATAAAGCTTGACTAAACAAGGTAAGGTTTTGACAAGAGGCAACATGAAAGAGCTTGTGTGGTGCAGGTGTTCTGCTGTGTGTTCTCGTGTGTGTGTGTGTGTGTGTGTGTGTGCGTGTGCGTGTGTGTGCGTGTGTGTTGAAGCTTCTTCATATCTCCAGAGGTGTTCTGCATGAGGTCGCAGCCTCCTCTCTCACTCCTAATTATCACCTCTTCAAACAGGAAGCCCTTTCTTTTTTTTAGAAGCTCATCAGTGATTAATTGAGCCTCTTACTTTGTTTCCTAGATGATGCTCTAACACTCCGCACAGCCCTCATTAGTTCAGGGTAGAGTTGAGAGATATCTGCTTAATGTGGGTTTTACCCCCTGAGGCAGAAAGATGCAAACTGAAATAACTGAGGTAAGAAAGAAAGAGACTGCAGGAGGAGAGCTAGTCTTATACTAGTGTTTCCATTTCAATGCCAAAAATAGACATATTGTTTGATGAACATAAGTGGATTTCAACATCAGGCTTCTTCCAGCTCTGCTGATTGGTCCTGTGTGTCAGGAGCTGTTTCTGATTGGTTTTCAGCAGGAGCCCCTATCAGCTCCACTGTCTGCTTCCTCTGTGATCTGCAGTTTAACTAGCCAGCTGATGAAAGATTAAGACACCTTCAGTGTTCAGGCAGAACCCTGGCTCTTCACTCAGGAAGTGGCTGATGTTCGTCCAGATTCATTCAGCTGAGCAGATAGTGAAGTGTTCTTTGTCAGGAGAGCAGATTAGACCGTGGCTGAACTCAACCTTAACATTGTTCAGAGCCAGATGTTTGTTTTCTTTGACTGAATGGATAATCTGATGTCTACTGACCCTGTATTTGATGTAATATATCAAGGTCTTTTCAGATACAGAAATGAAGGTAGTGTTCAATATGAATATGGTAAACACATGTGCTCAGTTGGTGCATTGATACGATACATCTTGGGCTTTATTTCCTGGTGGAGATCAGTCAGTTTATCTCGCTTCAATCAGCAAGTACAAAAGAACACATCTATGTCAAATGTGTATTATTTACTCCATCTGCATAAACTGATGAGGAAATAATCACCCTTCAAGCGCTGTTAGTTTGGATCTCATCGCTTCAGCGATCACTTCATGATCAGTCCACTGACCCTGAACAGGTCTGCTTTAATGCAGAGAAGACGCTTGTAGAACCTCACTGTTTATCCAGGATCCTGCACAGCACACTTCCAAACTGCTCAATTCTTCCAGGTTTCATTTTTTCCACTGGTGTCATTTCAGGCATCATTCTGTCATCTCAGGAAGTGTGTTGAAGCCATTCTGTGGTGTCTTGAGCGTCGGTCCTCAAGGCAGAACCATGCTGTCTAGTACCCATGTTTCACCACACCAGCATCCATACCTAAACCCCAGCAATATGCACACTAAGAAACCCCAGATCACATGAGCTGATCCAGTACATATCTGTTCCATCTCAGTCACAAGGCTTCACAGAGGGAATGCAGAGCATTGATTTGTCAGAGGAAATCTGCGTTTTTCATTTGGTATTGACGTGTGTCTTCATGGACTAGTGCACTGAAACATGTCACATGATGGAGAAGGCATGTTGAGCCTCTGTGTTTGGGGGGGGGGGACCCTGACTGTGACCCTGAGGTCTCTCAAAGCTGCTGAAGACTCTCAGCTAGGGCTCTCATCATTAACATGGCCCTCTTTCTGACCACACTCTGCATTTCTTCTCTTAGATTGGGGAGTTAAGCGAACATAATTGTGGTGTGTAGAGAGCAGTTCATCTTATAATAACAATACATCATATTTATACAGCGCTCAAGTCGCTTCACATTACAGACCAAACAAAAGAAAACAACAACAGGCAGTAAAGAAAATAGTCAAATAATCATCATTCAGAGACACAAAACCAAAACTATTTGATTGTATGCTACTCTAGACCTGATACAGCCATGCTGTCCAGCTCAACCCTAAACCACAAGGACTGTGGAATGTGGTGTGTTTTAGATGACATTTGTTAGAATGTATCGTGTTTGTGAACTGAGAGTGCAGTTCAGATGAGTGTAGAGACCATGAGGTTCGAGTGTGTCAGTCTATATCAGAGTACTGGACCACTTGATAAGCACAAGGTCACTAAATGATCATGTTCTGGGATTGTAGTTCCACTAGGCAGTTTCACCAGGGACTGTGTCTTTCTGTTCACACACGTTACAACCTGCTTCTGTAAGTTAGGACTGAGTAAAGATCTGGGAGAGAGAGACAGAGGGTTAAGGCCTCTAACATTATTGATGTTACAGTTGCAGCAAAGTCCTCCACTGTTTATTGAAGAAACACACTGAAGGATTTCAAGTCCTTATAACAACATCTCAGTATAACATGCTTAAATTCATGAAATGCTTCAACATGGACATCTACCTCTGCTTGCTGTATTCTTTAATGTCTAACTTATCTACTAATCACGTTTATTTCAGAAGAGAACACCAAGTAACAGACTATATTTGATTGGTCTGTATGGTATTTAATGTGGGCTGGTCTGGTGTGCATATTTAAATATTAATCAGGAGTCGTCGTCCCCATGCTCTGAAAGTGCACATACTGGTTAAAGCAAATTCACCTTTTAAATTATGAGTACAGGCTGTCATATGATACTGCCAGTATTTAATAACCACATCAGAGTTTCTGAGGACTAAGTTGAGGGTTGAAGCCTGCAGTTATAGCTGCAAGTCTTCCAGAATGTTAACACAAAGGTGAAGTCATGCTTTAAAGGACAGTCTTAATGACAAAGCTTTGACACAGGGGCTGTAGGGATGGTGGTGCTTCACTAAACTGGATTGAAAAGGAGAAAGGGAACTCTGTTGGAATATGAGATTTTGAAAAATAGAAAAATATTTTCCAAAAACCTGAATCATTTTATTTATTTTTTGTCATGTGGGGTAAAATATGAGTTACTGTGATATAAATCCTGTCCTAGAATAACACTGTGTCATGTTACTGATAGTGTAAAGGCCTTGACAGTATTTGGAACATTGTCACAATGTCTCTCTGTTCTGATTCATCAGTGAGTTCAGCCAGGCTTCAGATCCTCCTCTGGACTCTAGCTGGTCCAGTTTGCTCCATGTCTCCTTTTATTGTTCTTTGAAAAACAGCATCAGGCTGTCAGTGAGTTAAATACTCTTCTCTGAATAAAACATGCGCACACACGCCCACACACACATACACACACACACACACACACACACACACACAGGCTTTAGTCCAGATTGCAGTAGCAACATCTGAGCCCAGTGCACCTGTCAGATTGTAATAAATGTTGTTGGCTTGGTGAGCAGAGGAGGATGTGTTTAGTATCAGCAGCCTTTTAGTTAGATTGGGAACCTGGACCACGGGCATGTACACTGGTGTGAGAGTGTGTACTGACACACACACACACTTACCTGAGTGGGAACGCCTTGACAGTCAGTTGTGGAATTTCCCAGGTGCTCTGCAGAAGAGGGTGACAGTTGTAGCACATGTGAACACTGAACACCAGGGTGGTCAATGCTTTGACAGCCTCAGATGACAGCCTCAGATGACAGCCTCAGATGACAGCCTCAGATGACAGCCTCAGATGACAGCCTCAGATGGGAGCTCTGAGAAGGCCTGGAGCCTCATAGAATATTCTCTACAGCTTGACACGCATTCGGTCTCTGCAGAGGTCAAAACAAAACCCATCTTCTTGTCTGTCTTTCCCCTTGTTTTGTGGAGAGTCACACAGCAGCAGACCTTCCCCTCTGCTGCTGCTGGAAGCTCCTGGTCATGGTGGACCTCCTTATCTCCTCTGCTCGGCTGTTCAGCTCTCTGCTGTGTGGACTGAAGCTGCCTCCTGAGGTGCAGGATCTGCTGTGCTGCTCTGGCTGACGTTCACAACCAGAGCTAAGACGCTCTGCCCCAGAGGGCTCCTGGTGGCCAGGCTGCAGGAGCATGAACTGTGGCCAGAGGCCAGCCTTGGAGCTGCTCAGCCTCTCCAGCTCTGCTGAGGCCAGCCTTGGAGCCGCTCAGCCTCTCCAGCTCTGCTGAGGCCAGCCTTGGAGCTGCTCAGCCTCTCCAGCTCTGCTGAGGCCAGCCTTGGGGCTGCTTAGCCTCTCCAGCTCTGCTGAGGCCAACCGTGGGGCTGCTCAGCCTCTCCAGCTCTGCTGAGGCCAACCATGGCGCTGCTCAGCCTCTCCAACCTTGGGGCTGCTCAGCCTCTCTAACCTTGGGGCTGCTCAGCCTCTCCAACCTTGGGGCTGCTCAGCCTCTCTAACCTAGGGGCTGCTCAGCCTCTCTAACCTTGGGGCTGCTCAGCCTCTCCAACCTTGGGGCTGCTCAGCCTCTCCAACCTTGGGGCTGCTCAGCCTCTCCAACCTTGGGGCTGCTCAGCCTCTTCAACCTTGGGGCTGCTCAGCCTCTCCAACCTTGGGGCTGCTCAGCCTCTCCAACCTTGGGGCTGCTCAGCCTCTCCAGCTCTGCTCTCTTCCTCCTGATCCGTCTGGAGCGAGGAGAGGGATTAACTGGACGTTTCTATCATTTGTTCTCTGAGCTCCCATGCTTATGTCTTTGCTGGAGCAGAGTCACAGACACGTCACAGTGAGCAGGGCCATGTGTGGGTCTCCAGGAACACTGACGAGTCTATGAGGAACTGACTTGGTGCTAGATAAACACTCAACATCACTATGACTCCTGCCTCTGCCAAACTGGACACTTGAAGTTGTTGAAAAGCTTTCTTCTTACAATATTCGGCACAGAGTCCACCTCCGTAAATGGAACACTTGCCCTCCTCATGTATTTTCTGTTTTCTCATGAGATTCTTCTTTTTTTTTTAAAGCTTTTACTGCCCAGCGTGAGAAGAGTGTTTGAGCAGCAGAGCATGGCCCTGGGTCCTGGGTGGGTATTTCTGTATTTCTCCCTGTGTTTGGTCACGCGTGTGGAAGCTTGTCTCTGTCAGGGGGTTTTGCCCCCAGCTGATCCCAGTGTGAGCTGCTGCTAACTACAAAGACTTGCTGTTCTCTATCTCACTGTGGTTCTCTCTCTCTCTGTCTCCCTCTCTCTCTCTCTCTCTCTCTCTCTCTCTCTCTCTCTCTCTGTCTCTCTCTCTCTCTCTCTCTGTCTCTCTCTGTCTCCCTCTCTCTCTCTGTCTCTCTCTATGTGCTTGTCTCTCTCCGTCTCTCATCACTCCTCCCTTTCCCCTCTCCTCCTTTCACTCTGCTTTCCAGTTGTCTTCTACAGTAAGTTGTTTCAATTGATTCCTTTTCCACCCAACAACATTGATTATCTGTAAAAGGATGGTCGTTGTTGCGACATCGTACCTGTTATTTATGAGACATCCTTTGCCTGGTCTCTGTGGAGAACATTGGCTCTCCAGTATGAGTGCTCATGGTTCTCACAGGATGTCAGCACAGATGCTACAGAGCCACAGAAAGCCTCTGGATCTCATCTTTATGCTGCTCAACATCAGTACACTTCCTTTAGCTTGCTCCATTTTCCACAAGGACAAAACTCAGTTCACATTATTGGTTTTTCTGCCTCTTAAGAGGAGGAGAGGGTTCAACTACAATAAAGTGAATTATCAAAAAGCCAAACATGGACTGTAAACCCTAGTATGTCAGCAGAGCAAATAGATGATAGAAAACTTGCTTTCTTTCATTTCCAACTTCTTCTAGATGGATGATGATCCACACAAACAGAACTGCTTCATGAAGATGATCTGTGTGTAGATGCTGCTTTATGAAGATGATCTGTGTGTTCATTTAATTTGCTGTCACAGCAGAAAGAAACACACAACATATACAGGACATCCATATTTAATAACTCCCAGAGGATAGCTGCATAATGTAGATGAGAGGATCATTAGAGCACACCTCTGGGTGATCTGCTAGACGCTGCTTCTTTTGATGTGAGCTGAAGTGCTAGCTGGAGGACAGGAGCTGTGCTGAGCCGCCTCATGGCCTCTGCTGCTCTGAAGTATCCAGCAGATCTTACACTGGAGGGGGATATTAATGAGTGTTAAACACACGGAGGGAAGTGAGATGCCTACACTGTCTTGGCCCTTGGCTTCTGGAGCTTGTGGTTTGATTTCAGTCAGCCGTATAATGGGAGCTTGTGCTGGGCTGGGTAGAGGGCAGGAGGCACTGTTTGGGGGGCTGGAGGCTGAGGGGGCTGGGGGCAGTGTTAAGGGGGCTGGGGGAAGTGTAAGAGCAGGCAGCTTCCTCACATGGCTCTGTGGGGATGTGGGACATGTCCTGCGCTCCCCTTCATCTCTCTCCTGCTGGCTCACAGTTCAGTTCTCCCCTGTCTTTCTCCCCTGTCTCTCTCCCCTGTCTCTCTCTCTCCTCTCTCCCCTGTCTCTCTCTTGTCTCTCTCCTCTGTCTCTCCCCTGTCTCTCTCCCCTGTCTCTCTCTCCCCTGTCTCTCTCTCCCCTGTCTCTCTCTCCCCTGTCTCTCTCTCCCCTGTCTCTCTCCCCTGTCTCTCTCTCTCCTCTCTCCCCTGTCTCTCCCCTGTCTCTCCCCTGTCTCTCTCTCTCCTCTCTCCCCTGTCTCTCTCCTGTCTCTCTCCCTTGTCTCTCCCCTGTCTCTCTCTCTCCTCTCTCACTGTTGTCCTAGCAGCAGGGTTGGTCTTCCTGTGGTGATGCTGTTAGGGATGGAGGAGGCTGAAAGTAGAGGCTCAGCATTGCTTTACCAGGTGCTGCTGAAACACCACTGAACTCTCACACTCTTTCATACTTTCCTTCTCTTTCTCCTCTTTCTTCCCCTCTCAGATTTTGGCGACTTATTTATTGTTTTTCCTTTTCCTCAGTCCTTCAAAGTCCTGCTTCTTTCATCAGCCTCTTTTTCTTTCTCCCTTCATTCGCTCTCTCCTCTTGCTCTATCCTCTCTCTCTCTCTCCGTAAGTTAGCCTATCCTCTCTCTCTCTCTCTCTCTCTCTCTCCGTAAGTATTCTATCCTCTCCTTATCTTCTCTATTTACTAGCGACAGACAAGTGTTGCTGACAGGTGTCTGTGCCAACCAATGAGGAATGAGGGATGGAGGGATAGAGGGATAGAGGGATGAAGGGAAAAGACTAGCAAGCAGAAAGGATAGAACTGGCAGAAAATGAACATATTTAGAGAGAAAAAATGTGTGTTGTACATCTTACTGTGTACGTGTGTGTGTGTGTGTGTGTGTGTGTGTGTGTGTGTGTGTGTGTGTGTGTGTGTGTGTGTGTGTGTGTGTGTGTGTGTGTGTGTGTGTGTGTGTGTGTGTGTGTGTGTGTGTGTGTGTGTGTGTGTGTGTGTGTGTGTGTGTGTGTGTGTGTGTGTGTGTGTGTGTGTGTGTGTGTGTGTGTGTGTGTGTGTGTGTGTGTGTGTGTGTGTGTGTGTGTGTGTGTGTGTGTGTGTGTGTGTGTGTGTGTGTGTGTGTGTAAGGGGCTTTCAGCTGTGTGGTTGCCTGTAATTAGACAGGATGTGTGTGACTTGCATTATAACAAGGCTCCTGTTTCCCTCTGAAGCCACAGGAGTCTCAGGCTCTGTGGTTCAGTCAGCTGTTAACCCCTAACAGCAGATAGAACCACACACATTAATATGCTGCACTTGGGTTACACTGGCCTAGAGACGACGACAGTTGAATGTAGTGAATTAGCTCATGTTGTTGAACTGAAAGCGTCTTATGTCATCTGCATGTTGTCTGCATGTGTATCTCACTGCTGGTCTGTTTCGGGTTCTGACTTGGAGTCATTCCAGGGACACTAGGTCACTGCTGGTCTGTACATGTCTGTGTTCTGGCAGCAGGTCCTGGGGGAGTCTGGACTGCTCCATTCTGAAGTCATGGGATCCAGCCTGCTTGGTCCTGATGGTTGCCACGTGTCACACTTCTTGCTAATAGCTTCTCTAACAGCTCTTGTTCCTCTCCTTGTAGACGAGGTCTTGATCCTTGGACCAAACTAGTTGTGGTACAGCTGCTGTAGCACCATCTCCTGCTGCTCACACAGCACAGGTCCAATCCACCAGCCCCCCAGTCCTCCAATCCTCCAGTCCTCCAGCCCCCCAGTCCTCCAATCCTCCAGTCCTCCAGCCCCCCAGTCCTCCAGCCCCCCAGCCCTCCAGTCCCCCAGTCCTCCAGCCCTCTAGTCCTCCAGCCCTCTAGTCCTCCAGCCCTCCAGTCCTCCAGTCCTCCAGCCCCCCAGCCCTCCAGTCCTCCAATCCTCCAGCCCTCCAGTCCTCCAGTCCTCCAGCCCCCCAGTTCTCCAGCCCTCCAGTCCTCCAGCCCCCCAGTCCTCCAGTCCTCCAGTCCCCCAGTCCTCCAGTCCTCCAGTCCTCCAACCCCCCAATCCTCCAGCCCCCCAGTCCCACAGCCGCCCAGTCCTCCAACCCCCCAATCTTCCAGCCCCCCAGTCCTCCAGCCCCCAAGTCCTCCAGTCCTCCAGCCACCAAGTCCTCCAGCCCTCCAGTCCCCCAGCCCCCCAGCCCTCCAGTCCCCCAGCCCTCCGGTCCCCCAGCCCTCCGGTCCCCCAGCCCTCCAGTCCCCCAGCCCTCCGGTCCCCCAGCCCTCCGGTCCCCCAGCCCTCCAGTCCCCCAGCCCTCCGGTCCCCCAGTCCCCCAGCCCTCCAGTCCCCCAGCCCTCCGGTCCCCCAGCCCTCCAGTCCCCCAGCCCTCCGGTCCCCCAGTCCCCCAGCCCTCCAGTCCCCCAGCCCTCCGGTCCCCCAGCCCTCCAGTCCCCCAGCCCTCCGGTCCCCCAGTCCCCCAGTCCTCCAGTCCCTCAGTCCCCCAGTCCCCTAGCCCCCCAGCCCTCCAGCAAAGGGGTATTACTGGGATATTTATGTTTTTTTCTTCTTCAGGCTAACAATCCCACTGAGTGGCAGGAGTCTGCGGCACCAATAACTCTTGTCACTCTCTCTCTACTTCTCCCTCTTTCTCCATTAGTCAATTGCTCATCCATAACATTGTTTATGAGGTTCACGGCTTGTCATCCTAAATCATCCTTATGAAATGGCAGGGCTGGATGATAGGACTGACTGGCTAATTGCCAGGTTCTAGGCTTGTTTGACAGACTAATAGTCAAGTATTTTGGCTTAATGGATGAGAAATGAGAGCTCAGTGTCAAGAGACTTGAAGCATTAAACAGGTGTAGGCCAGGATCCTTCTGTCTGTGTGAAGATGCTGCTGTTAGTCTGGACCAAACCACCACAGTGTCATCACTTCATCAAGGACAGAGTCATTGTCTGTGTGCTTGTGTGTGTGTATAAGGGTGTGTGTGTGTGTGTGTATAAGTGTGTGTGTGTGTATAAGTGTGTTTCCATATAGTGGAACAAATACACCAGGATCCCTCCTACTAACAATCTCCCATGTAAGCCACTCTGCTGGAGTCTAACCTCTCCCTATCCAACACTCTCTTTCTTTGAGGGATTTGTTTACTTTATGTGAAAATAGACCGGCTTTTAGAAGTCCCCAAGCCCCTCGTAAAGACCTGCTATTTTTAGCTGTGAAGATGGGTGCTGTTCTCTGCTGAATATTTACGATTATGCTGA
>CM059290.1:19596630-19686630 GCA_030340665.1 Neosalanx taihuensis
TGAGGTTCCTCAGCCACTTGAACAGACCCGCTGCCAGTTTACGCCCTGAAATAGGGTCTTTTTGTCATGGTTGGATGGCATTCTGAATGAGTCCTATACAAATGCATATGCCTGTAGCTTGTGTACCACATACACCACACACACACACACACACACACACACATACACTCACACACACTGTAAAGAGGTCCATATGCATCCTACTTGTGTGAGCCAGGTCAGGGTACATGAGCATAATGCAAAAAGCAGCTTGTGACTTCTCCCAGTGGTTCATAGATAAGCAGACCTCCCTCCCGGCAAGAAATACTTAAATACCATGTACTTTCAACACCCTAATACTGCAGTTACTGTCTCCAGTAACAACTTTAAATCAAATGTACATCTTTTTGTGTAAGTCTTTTAGTTTGGTGTAATATGGCTGTGTTTGCTCAAGTTAGTACAATTGTATCAGAGTAGTAACAGACAGACTGGTTTTTAAGCTGATCTTCCATAGCAGACGTATCAACCCCTTAATGACATGTTCCCCTTCTCCCAGTGTCTGATTAGTGTTGTCATGGATTGGATGTCAGGGTTGAGGGGAGGGTCAGTCTGAGCTACCCTGGTTAGTTCACACCAGGTCACCATCTCCATTAGCCTGTGCTTCATGACACCTCTGCTGAGGATGCTGGGTAATGGAACACTGTCGCTCTACGGTCATCTGTCAGGGAGCTCATTTGAACTCATTTGATTTCTTTCCTCTCCCCCTCTCTCCTCTCCTCCTCTCTCCTCTCCTGGTCCCTCTCCTCTCTCCTCTCCGCCTCTCTCCTCTCCTGGTCCCTCTCCTCTCTCCTCTCCGCCTCTCTCCTCTCCTGGTCCCTCTCCTCCCCTCAACCCTGACATCCAAACCCTGACATACTCTCCCTGTCCTCCCTTCTCTTCTCTTCTCTCCTCTCTCATCCCCTCCTCTATTCCTTTCCCCTCCTCACTTCCCCCTCCTCTACTCTCCTCCTCTCTCCTTTCTTCTCTCCTCCCCTCCTCTACTCTCCTCCTTTCTTCTCTTCTTACATCTCCTTCACCTTAATCCTTCCTGTCTCTTTAAATGGCAGCTTGGACCAAGATAGTTTCCGTAAGTTCAAAAGGTCCTTTTTGACATGAATGGGAAAAGTTCTGGAAATGAGAACACTTTGAACTGGGTGCTGATAGTTCTGTGACCAGGCAGCCTGTTTCTGATCTTCATTGTGGTTTCTGATGGTGTTACCTGTGACAGGGCGACCTCGCTGAGTGGGCTGGTGCACAGCTGGGACCTTTTGTTACGAATGTGAAAGTCAGAGAAGAGTAGAATGCATTTGAGAACTTTGAGAACGTTCCAGAATTTCTACTTGAAAAGTGCTATGAGAGATAAGGAAATCACCACCATCTTTTACATTAGCAGCATGTGTGGACAGTGCAAGAATACTGTCATTGTGTCCACTCAGGATGTTGATGATGAGGTGTAACAGGATGAATCTTCCCCACCCAAGTATTTGGTTCACAACCTTGCAGACCTTCCAGTTCCTGCTTTACTGTATCCAGCAGAGTGTACAGCCATAGTGTTGATACTCCTCTCCATGGCAACTGACCCGTATGTCCCCTCATGTGAAGGACGGACAGACACGCCCCTTCCCAGTAACCCAGGAGTCTCACTCCCAATGTTCTTTGTAGGAACAAATGACCAGATGTATCATACTTTACCTCCCACTGTTACTGAGCCTCTCCACCTACATCCATAGTAACTGACCTCCCACTGTTACTGAGCCTCTCCACCTACATCCACAGTAACTGACCTCCCACTGTTACTGAGCATCTCCACCTACATCCATAGTAACTGACCTCCCACTGTTACTGAGCCTCTCCACCTACATCCACAGTAACTGACCTCCCACTGTTACTGAGCCTCTCCACCTACATCCACAGTAACTGACCTCCCACTGTTACTGAGCCTCTCCACCTACATCCACAGTAACTGACCTCCCACTGTTACTGAGCCTCTCCACCTACATCCACAGTAACTGACCTCCCACTGTTACTGAGCCTCTCCTCACCTACATCCACAGTAACTGACCTCCCACTGTTACTGAGCCTCTCCACCTACATCCACAGTAACTGACCTCCCACTGTTACTGAGCCTCTCCACCTACATCCACAGTAACTGACCTCCCACTGTTACTGAGCCTCTCCACCTACATCCACAGTAACTGACCTCCCACTGTTACTGAGCCTCTCCACCTACATCCACAGTAACTGACCTCCCACTGTTACTGAGCCTCTCCTCACCTACATCCACAGTAACTGACCTCCCACTGTTACTGAGCCTCTCCAACTACATCCACAGTAACTGACCTCCCACTGTTACTGAGCCTCTCCACCTACATCCACAGTAACTGACCTCCCACTGTTACTGAGCCTCTCCACCTACATCCACAGTAACTGACCTCCCACTGTCACTGAGCCTCTCCACCTACATCCACAGTAACTGACCTCCCACTGTTACTGAGCCTCTCCACCTACATCCACAGTAACTGACCTCCCACTGTCACTGAGCCTCTCCACCTACATCCACAGTAACTGACCTCCCACTGTCACTGAGCCTCTCCACCTACATCCACGGTAACTGACCTCCCACTGTCACTGAGCCTCTCCACCTACATCCACAGTAACTGACCTCCCACTGTCACTGAGCCTCTCCACGTACATCCACAGTAACTTGGACTGGTTGAGATGATCCTCCAAAGCTGCAAAGGAAAGTCTTCACTGAGTGTCGTTCATAGTCCCAGTTGTATGTTGATCGTTAGATGTTGTTCACTTGCAGAATTCATGTTTCAGTAATTGAAGTTATGTCATTAAATTTAATGATTTTGCAGAGTTTGATTCCCGCTGTCACCACATCCATTAATTATTTGAGTTTTTCCGGAGCCACTCTCTGCTCAGAGTCTGTTTGTGACTCTCTGGTTTCCAAAAGAAGGCTAATTGCTGAACTGAAGATAACAATAGCTATAGGTCAGAATAACACATTTCATATTCCACTGTGGTATTAAAAATGCATGTAAGGCAACCACTCGATTGAATTGGATATTGCTGCAGCGTGCCACTTCATATTTATGATTCCACATTGTGATTTGTTTTTGCTGGAGCATGTTTTAAGTGGTTTGAGGTGAAGAAAGGTGGTATTGGTCAAATTAAGAAATAAAATAAAATCCACTAGAATTTTTAGTGATTTTCACTGCACTCTGTCACTGTGGTGCCATTAAGAGGGTTGTTGTTCTGAATCACTGTTGTAAGGGTGTCAGATAGGTAGAAATCCTTTTATCCATCATTTTGAAAGCTTGATGTGATCCAGTGGTGTGTTTTCACACTCATGTGAAGAGGAGTTGTTCCAGTCAGCGATGAGCAGTTCTGGGGTGCAGCGCTGCTGAAGTGATGACTGAACTACAGAGCTGTGTGGAGACAAACTGGATGGATTAGGTCAGGACTTGGTTTCCTGGATTCTCATTGGTCACTGTTCAGGACGTGGTTTCCTGGATTCTCATTGGTCACTGTTCAGGACGTGGTTTCCTGGATTCTCATTGGTCACTGTTCAGGACGTGGTTTCCTGGATTCTCATTGGTCACTGTTCAGGACGTGGTTTCCTGGATTCTCATTGGTCACTGTTCAGGATGTGGTTTCCTGGATTCTCATTGGTCACTGTTCAGGACGTGGTTTCCTGGATTCTAATTGGTCACAAGGAAGTGAGACACCACCACGCTAGAAAACAGGACATATCTCCAAAGATCTGTCTGCCTCTAAATGTAGTCTGTCCATATAGTTATTCTATATTATTCTGTCCAGTTGAAAGGACAGGAGTTTAGTCCAGACTTAATGACACCATAGATTGTTCATCTCCTGAAAACCTCACTTTATCAGTACTGACTGTACAGAGAAACCAGCCCTCCTCATCTCTGACCCCCTGGCCTCTCAGCCTCTCAGCCTTTCAGCCTCAGTCTCACAGCCTCTCAGCCTCACTGAGTTGAGGACTAGCCCTGCCCCTGACTGGATTGGAGGCTTGTTATTCTTAGAGAAACACTGCTGAGTATCGCCCTCTAATGGACAGAAGCTATCACTGCTGTGAAGAGGATGTCTATCTCTGATAATATAGAAACTAATGCTATTTCATTTGATAGTGTCAGACATGTATTGATGTAATGGGGAATGTGATAGTTCCTTAAAGTGCTTGGACTGTAGTTGAACAGCATAATATATAGAACAATATTTCACCATTGCCATGTTTTCTTTCTTTTTTTCTTTCAGATCAAGTGTTTTGAGACCTGACATTGTCCCTAAAGTCAGCTGACCTGTAGAAGACCTGTCCTTGAAGTCAGCTGACCAATAGAAGACCTGTCCCTGGAGTCAGCTGACCTGTAGAAGACCTGTCCCTGAAGTCAGCTGACCAATAGAAGACCTGTCCCTGAAGTCAGCTGACCAATAGAAGACCTGTCCCTGAAGTCAGCTGACCTGTAGAAGACCTGTCCCTGAAGTCAGCTGACCTGTAGAAGACCTGACCCTGAAGTCAGCTGACCAGTAGAAGACCTGTCCCTGAAGTCAGCTGACCTGTAGAAGACCTGTCCCTGAAGTCAGTTGACCAATAGAAGACCTGTCCCTGAAGTCAGCTGACCTGTAGAGGAGCCGGTTCTCCAGACTGATTCCCATGGAGGGCTTTCCTGTCCCCTGACCCAGCTGGCAGTCTTTCCGGACCAGCAGCCATGTCTGCTTGTAACACCTTCACTGAACACGTGTGGAAACCGGGCGAGTGCAAAAACTGCTTCAAGCCCAAGAGCCTCCATCGCTTATCAGAGAGCGGTTCGAGGAAGAACCAAACTGAGCAACGTCCAGCTTTCTCCCAGCAGCTGAACCACGGCCCTGCAGGAGCTGGACCCAACGCCAACCTCAGCA
The DNA here is from genome assembly GCA_030340665.1 of Neosalanx taihuensis. NCBI lineage: Eukaryota > Metazoa > Chordata > Actinopteri > Osmeriformes > Salangidae > Neosalanx > Neosalanx taihuensis. The sequence continues at coordinate 19,601,575 of CM059290.1, forward strand.
GCAGCTCTCATAGGGGGGGAAGCATCGCTGCTCGCTCTGGACACTTCCGCCCTCCTGTAGCCAAGAAGCCAACCATCGCTGTCAAGCCAACCATGATGCTTCCCTGCTCCTCAGCCGGTCTGGACATGGAGGGAAATATTCACAGGCCCCCAGATGCTGGTGAACCTGGGAAAACATCTGCTTTCACGGTCTGGAACCGCAATGGCTTGAACCGTAAAAGACCCTGTGGGTCAAACAACAATGAAGGGGAACATTCTAGAGAGGAGATTGAGGATTATGTACAGCTTAGCCGGCATGTCTCCACCGGCAACAACAACAACAATGGTCTGACAGACATGCTGAAAGAGATAGCTGGACTAGGCCCTGGCCCCATCCCTGGCCCCTGCTCCATCCCTGGCCCTGGCCCCATCCCTGGCCCTGGCCCTATCTCTGGCCCTGGCCCTGGCTCCATCCCTGGCCCCATCCCTGGCCCTGGCTCCAAGGACTTGTTCTTTGGACGCATAAGCAGCTCTTATAGGCGCTCTCTGGAGAGAGGTCTCCCAGCGTCCAGCTGTCTGGCAGCGGGCAGCAGTGGCAGTGGAGGACCCCTTCAGAAACGAGTGTCCCTCAGCGACAGCACCGAAGTTATCAGCACCGAGGGAGGACGCTTCTGCTACCCTGAGTTCTCAAGTGAAGGGGAGGAGGATGATGACGATGAAGAGGATGAGGATGAGAGCGAGGAGAATGATGATGGTGAACATGAGAGTTGGGATGAGAGTGACGAGGAGTTGCTGGCAATGGAAATCCGAATGCGGGGACAGCCACGGTTCGCCAACTTCCGAGCTGCCACCCTCTCCCCGGTGCACTTTGCAGCAGGCAAGAAGTGGAACACGGTACCGCTGCGCAACCGCTCACTGCAACGAATCTGTGCTGTGGACTACGACGACAGCTACGATGAGATTCTGAACGGATACCCCTCCATGGACTCCAACGGAGGGCTTCTCTCTTATGGTCCTGGGGATCTTCAAGGCAGTGCCTTCCTTTCCAACTCCGAATCCACGACCTCCCCTGAATCGTCCTCGTCACTTCCGGAGGACTCCAGAACCACGTCCAGCAGTGGTAGCAGCGCGCCCTCAGGCCAGAGAAACGGCCTTCCCTCTCTGTCCTCCTCCCAGGCACACCCCCCCCGAGCTGCTGCTGGAGAGACGGAACAAGCCCATGGAGGTCTCAGCCCACTCAAGATCACAGAGACCCATAAGGCTGTCTTAGCCATCCGATTGGAAGAACAGGAAGGTAGGGAGGGACCTATGCCTCAGGCTCTTCCTGGTCAGCCAGTCACGATCAGTTTCAGCCCGACGGAGGATCAAGCTAGACCTTATCGTGTTGTCAACTTGGAGAAGCCTCTTATCTGTAAACCTTACACAGTTGTGGACGTGTCTGCATCCATGACCCACAAAGATGAACAAGCTCCAGACAACACAGCCAAAGTCAAGACTCACTGCATTCCCACCAGCCCAGCATCTCCTCCCTCCTCCCCTTTGACCCAACCTCTGTCTCCAGCATCTGCCATGTCCCCGACTTCCCCAGTATCCCCAAGGTCTGTCCCACCTTCTGCCCTGGGAGGCAGTGCATTCATCAAATCAGGGAACATCCGTTACCAGGAGGTGTGGACCTCCAGCACTAGTCCTCGTCAGAAGATCCCAAGAATAGATCAAGACCCTGGGGTAGCTCCTGGCCCGATGGTCCCACCCCGACAGTGTAGCCACAAGTCGGCCCCAACCTCTCCGATCTCTGGCCTGTCCTCCTCTCGGACAGTACCTGTGAAATCCCCAAATCTGTCTGAGATCAAGTTCAACAGCTACAACAATGCAGGGATGCCACTTTTCCCTATTATCATTCGTGATGAGCCTTCATATGCACGCAGCTCCAAGAATGCAGTCAAGGTTCCTATTGTTATCAACCCCAGTGCTTATGACAACCTGGCTGTGTACAAGAGCTTTCTGGGGCTCAACGGTGAGTTACCCCAGCCAAAGGGAGGCAGAGTGGCCAGCCACACCTATGAGGAGATAGGATCTGTGGAGAGCGTCCAGTCCTCCCCAGCAGAGAAGCTATCCAGCAGTAAAGCTGCTGCAGAAGACAGGAAGCCTGGTCCTGCTCCTGAGGCTGGTCTGAATCCCCAGGAGATCCACTCCAAAACCACTCCAGCCTCCAGCACTGTACCGATCATGGACGCCTCTGCTGCCACAGCTGCTCTCTCCACCAGTCTCACTGCAAGCTTGCCCAAAGGCAGCCCCAGAGGGGACACATCCAGCAGCAGGGTGGGCAGCGCAGACTACCCTCTGGCCCCTGGAACTGGGACTGCCCATCGGGAGAAGGCCATAACCGTGCTGTCTCAAATTGTGGCCTCCATTCAGCCCCCTCAGTCTCCCCCAGAGCCCCCCTCTGCCCAGTCCCAACTCCGCAGTGTGGAGGAGCTGTATGCTCTACCTCCAGACGCCACTAAGGACAGCCCTGGCCGGCCAAAGTCTTTATTTTCTACCACTGATGCTGCCCTCTCCAAACCTAGGAAAGACACGCCCTCAAAGCAACTTCCCAAATCCCAAAGCGCCTCAGCATCTGTCACTTTGTCCAGCCCCAAGACCGAGCCTCCTGCTCCCTTTCCCCCTCCCAGGTCGACCTCCTCTCCTTTCCATGCCTCTAACATCCTCCAGAGACACTTTGGCAACTGGACCAAGCCGGCGTCTAGCTCCCCCACACGGCCCAGCGACGGAGAGGGCAGCCCTGGGGGAGGAGAAGGCAGACGTGGGGGGGCTGAGAGCACCAAACCCAAACGATGGATCTCTTTCAAGAGTTTCTTCCGTCGGCGGAAAGACGAGGAGGAGCAAAGGGAGAAGGTGGAGAAGGGGAAGATGGTGGGTCTGGATGGGACAGTGATACACATGCTGCCTCCTCCTCCCGTCCAGCGCCACCACTGGTTCTCTGAAGCTAAGCCCGATGACCCGAGTCAGAAGCCCACCATCATATTCACCTACAAGCCAGACTGCAGTGCCTCCGGTGACGGGGAGGGGGAACTGCGGGTGGAGGAGAGCAGAGAGACCGCCTTGTCAGCCCCAGAGGACAGCATCGACACGAGGACACTGTTCCCAGAGAAGAAAACATCCACCCCCGTCCCAGAGACAGACCTGTCCTGCCAAATCATCAAGTATGTCTTCTGATTTACTGATGTTGCATTGAAACCAGTCTGCAACTCCCTTCACTCTCTCACTGTTCTGTTTCTGACACACTGGAATAGCTGAAACCACAAACATGCCCACAAGCCACCAGTCAAACAAGCTAGTTAATACAGTGCAGTGTGTCCTTAATGAATGTTAGATTAAAGATGATCATTACTCAGGGTAGATTATTCATGAAAATGCACAGCAACATCCCTTTTACCGCTGTAATAATACCAGTGCTGAGATATGCAGCTGAACTCTGAGCAGAGCACCACGTCGCCTTGGCAACATAGTCTGAGAATCTATTCAAGTGCACACCTCAGCCAATAGGAGAGCCCTCTGTCACACAGGATCCTCTTCAGGACTTTAAAGGTGTGGCAGTAACAGGCTGTCTGTGCCATGACTGTCACATAGACAGCTGTGACAGCAGTCTCCTTGCTGTCAGTAAATCCCATCTCTCGAGCTGCTAGTAACTTTGGAAAAGAGGTTAAATGTCCCCAAAACGCAGTGCTAGAGGAAGAAGTGTTGCCCATGACTACAATCCACATGTGCAGTTGGGTTCAAAAACACCTCATTATGTCACATGACCAAATATTCTCTCCTCATTTCTCTTCCTCACATGTTCTGACTTTCATCCCGTGTTGATTAAAACGTTCTAATCCTTTGATCCTCACAGGCTCTTCTTCAGTTAGATATCTATGAATAGGTACCATCCTTTGTAAGTCTGACATCTGCTCATTCCTAGTCTCTCTTATCTTTCTTCTCATTACAACTTTCCTCATTTCTCTAACTAGATTATTATATTTTCATCTACAGCATCTATTTGGTCTCTTATCCTCCCCCCCCCTCTCACAGGCCCTGAAGCCTTTTAAAAATGCTTCAGTCTGAATCTTCTCCTCACTTCGTCTCCTCTCTCCTGACTTCACTCGCCTGTTTGTGTCGTACTTTTTAACACTTCCTTTTAAATATGTTATCTTCCTGCAGGTCACCCTCACTGTCCACTCCCTTCATTGATATTGGATCTCTTTGTGGGGAACTGTTCTTTACCTGTGGAACCCAATGAGCAGTTCATTTTTTAACTTGTTCATTCTTAGTCACGTCTCTTGCCTGACCTCATCATCCAGCTTCATCTCTCTCTCTCTCCCTCTGTCTGTCTCTCTCTCTCCCCCTCTGTCTGTCTCTCTCTCTCCCCCTCTGTCTGTCTCTCTCTGTGTCTGTCTCTCCCCCTCTGTCTGTCTGTCTGTCTGTCTCTCTCTATCTCTCTCTCTCTCTCTCTATCTCTCTCACCCTCCCCCTCTTTCCCTGTCTCTCTTTATTTTAGTCAACCAGCCATTTGTTGTTGTTGATGTTCTTAACCATTTCCATCATTTATCTTCTGTTATTCCCCTAGTTTCTGTCATCCATTATTGGATCTGTGCTTTTGCATCATCATGTTCAATTACTATCCATCCTTAGATCCATCATTATCATATCCATCATTATATCCATCATTACCATATTCATCATGAAGTCCATCATTACCAAATTCATCATTTAGGCCAGTTTCCATGCAGGCTCACAGCCTCCCATTGCTTTTCCTTCCCTGGTTGCATGTTTCATGCTGAATAAGAGGTTTGATTATTGATGCTTATGTATTGCCACGTGCAGTAACACTGTACCTGTAACACTGAGTGCATCTGGACAAGGAGAAAAACTACCTGCATTTAGACTGTTGTCTATAAGCCAGGTGAGTGGAGTGTTTTCCACCTGTTGAATACTATCCATCCCAAGTGACAGACGGGAACATTAAGCTTAAAGAAACACACACAGATAATGGGTCAAATTTCCCTCATCATTAAAGCTAGTGTGTAAATACAGGTTGTCTACAGGTTGATTACAGAAAGTGTTCAAAAGTCAAAGTCAAAAGGGAGCATAGGATAGTAGAACACATCTGAAAACAAAAAAACCTTCCTGTGTGGAGTCACCTCACCTCACCTACCGTTTTTACTTATTGTTATTGCCCCCACCCCCTATCCCTGTGTACACTTTCTTATCTTTTACCTCACACCCTTACCCTTGTGTGCTTTGCGAGACTGTGTGCCGTTGATACGAAGGACTTTCCCTCGGGATAAATAAAGTATTCTGAATCTGAAAACTAAAAGACAGGATATTGGAATAACCCCACAACCGTAACTTCCTGTCAGCAGCTGTTTTTTCAGAATGTATAGAATGTTTAAAGGACAGTAAACCAACATCTCCACAGCTGGTGTAAGAACTGTGCTGTATGTTGATATGGTGCTTTAAATAGTCTTCCTTTCCTTATCTCTCTCTCTCTCTCGCCTCTCCCTAAACCACTTCCTCTCTGAGCAGCAGGAGTGGTCCTGTTATCAACTTATAAACCCGTAAACTCTGACCAAATCAGGATTACAGAAGGAATGCTGTTTACGCATAGCTCTGTATTCTGAAGCTTCAGGCAAGCAGGGTGTGTCTAATGGTGACCAGATGAGGTCACTTAGATACTGAGTTACTGGGGCTCTTTCTTCATTGGCTGATCAAGGGTTAATGTGTCTGACTGCTCTGGCTGCGAGCAAGGTTATTGGTTAACAGAGAATGTGTGTGCAGTCATCACCTTCAACAGGTAAACTCAGTGTGAAAGAAACAGAGAGGGAAAAAGGGACCCAGTTAGAATCCTCCCAAAGGGAGAGGAAATGATCAGGGAGGAATTTCAGTCGAGACCGAAGCAAGTTTGTTTCATGTGAAACATGTGAAGTTTGTCAGCTGTGACAGCCAGAGACATGGGCAGCTGTGTGAGCAGGTACCATAGGTGAGTGTTCAGATCTCCTCCTCCTCGTGCTCCTCCATCAACATACATGCGTTAGTATCTGTGTTATTGACTTAGGAAGGCGTGAACCTTGAGTTGATCGGTGAGCGTCAGAGCTTTAGTGGGTCCTCAGGGTCTTCTGAAGCATTAAGAGCAGGAAGTATCAAACACTCTGGGGCGTGTGTGTTCTAGTCGGGTGGACAAGTTGGGTCCTGATATTCAGACGTGCAGCCATGAAGGTATTCAGTGGTTGAAGGGCCTCTTCAGGCGTTTCATGAACGCTCGTTTTCCCCCAGCAAATTTGTTTTGACCTCCCATAGAACTGCATGTAAATGACGGGGGGAAATATTTTAGGCAGCACACTTCATCTCTTGTGTTTGGAGATGGCAGGATGGTCCTCATCTTCATTAGAAGCTGTAAATCAGAGCAAGCCCTCGCCCTGGCTGGCTAGACGGCTGGAATCTAGTTATTGTGATATTGAAGGATGGCTCAAAGTCTGTTAAAGAGAAATAATCAACATAAGATCCCCAGGAAAGAGAGTTTCTATTCTAACAGCCTGTAGTGTAAAGAACAGCTTTATGTTATGGTGTGTTTGGGTTCAGTGAAAAGGCTCCTCTTATTGACCCCGTGGTTCTTGAAAGGTCTTCCGCTCAAATCCTTGATTCTGCTATTAATTTGAAGTAGCCTTTTTTAGCAACTAAAATGAGTGTTCGGGAAACTATTGCATCATATTAAGTGATCATTTACCTTCCAGTCTTTTAAATGTCCCAATTGTTTGATGACTCGTGCTTATGACAAGTCTATATCATCTATAAGCTATAATCAGCATCACAGGAAGATGACTCTGATTGTCAACATTAGTCATTAGCTCAGCAGGCATCAAGACTGAATACTGCACAGAATAATTCCACCTATGTCACCTTCCCACTTCTCCTGCCAGTCCCCCCACCTCCCCCCAGTGACTGAGCTCACAGGTACAGCTCTCCCCCCCTCCCCCCAGTGACTGAGCTCACAGGTACAGCTCTCCCCCCCTCCCCCCAGTGACTGAGCTCACAGGTACAGCTCTTCCCCCCTCCCCCCCTCCCCCCAGTGACTGAGCTCACAGGTACAGCTCTCCCCCCCCTCCCCCCAGTGACTGAGCTCACAGGTACAGCTCTCCCCCCCCTCCCCCCAGTGACTGAGCTCACAGGTACAGCTCATCCCCCCTCCCCCCAGTGACTGAGCTCACAGGTACAGCTCTCCCCCCCCCTCCCCCCAGTGACTGAGCTCACAGGTACAGCTCATCCCCCCTCCCCCCAGTGACTGAGCTCACAGGTACAGCTCTCCCCCCCCTCCCCCCAGTGACTGAGCTCACAGGTACAGCTCTCCCCCCCCTCCCCCCAGTGCTCTCTGGTACAGCTTGTATTGTGACAGGTTCCTAAAGCTCCACTTTGCCTTTCTAACCCTCCAGAAGGCTCTGTCCATTCACATCCCATCAACCATTTAACATGTAGCATGTTAGCATTGTAGCGTGGTGTTTCCCACTGACACACATCATGGTGGCTCTTTACATGGATTCATTTAGCAGATGCTTTTATCCAAAGGGACTTTCAAGAGAAAGCCTTACAGAAGAGCATCGGTCACTGATCATAACAAGGTCATTTGTACTCATGTTGGGTTTTCTTGGACATATGAAAACCCACACAAGGGTTCTTTGCCTTAAAAGCTTTTTTCTGTTTTTTTTTTTAAAACTTGTGTTCCATTTAATTAACATTGCTCTTCATCTAACCCTGCTGCCTTCTCTGCCCTCCCAGTGAGCTGCCAGGCAGAGCTAATGAAGGCACCATGCCCACAGCTGCCTGCCGGCTGGCCCAGCTGCCCCAGCTGCAGCTGGGCTCTGGGGGGGAGGCGTGTCCCCCGGCCAGTGATGGGAGTGCCAGCGGAGGTGACCCAGATGATGACAGGAACCACTCCCCCTCACCAGCCTCCAGCTCCTGTAGCGCCACCTACAGCAACCTGGGTAAGCTGCTGTCTGACTCACAGCCTCTTAGGGAGGTAGAGCTGCCTCTAGCCTCACTCACAGCCTCTTAGTGAGGTAGTGAGGTAGAGCTGCCTCTAGCTTCACTCAGATAGCCTCTTAGTGAGGTAGAGCTGCCTCTAGCTTCACTCAGCCTCTTAGGGAGGTAGAGCTGCCTCTAGCTTCACTCAGCCTCTTAGGGAGGTAGAGCTGCCTCTAGCTTCACTCAGCCTCTTAGGGAGGTAGAGCTGCCTCTAGCTTCACTCAGCCTCTTAGGGAGGTAGAGCTGCCTCTAGCTTCACTCAGCCTCTTAGGGAGGTAGAGCTGCCTCTAGCTTCACTCAGATAGCCTCTTAGGGAGGTAGAGCTGCCTCTAGCTTCACTCAGATAGCCTCTTAGGGAGGTAGAGCTGCCTCTAGCCTCACTCACAGCCTCTTAGTGAGGTAGAGCTGCCTCTAGCTTCACTCAGCCTCTTAGTGTTCCATGTCAGTGAACTGTTCATACTGGTCATGCAGCATTGCAGTTTGACATGATCCAATCAGAGTAGCTGAACAGTCCACAGAGATCATGTGCTGTGATTTAAATACCTGGGTCTGCTGGGGAGGAAGGAAACAATGGTGTCACTTCAGGATGGTCTGTGTGACATGTTGTGTTAGTTTGGCTTTCCTTTCCTTTTTTGTCTGGGTAGCAGCATTCAGAGAAGCAGGAAGTGTGTGCCAGTCATGTCCTAGTTTCACTGTTCTGTTACATATTCATGAACTCAGTATTCCTAGAGCGAGTGCTAAATATACAGCCTGTCATTGCTGGTGCTTGACAGCTGATGTTGACCAAGAACTCTGAACCTTAGGTCACATGACCAAGGGAGAGCCTAAAGCTGATCAGGATCATGGGCAGATAACATTTGTCAGACAACGTTTTTCAGACAATAGTCAACAGTCAAATGATCACTAATAATAATGTGAGAACAGTAAAAACTGAAAAAGTTGTTGAAATGAATGATGCAATGAATAATGTTTTATACTGAGGCTTTTAATCACCTTGTAAATGTAAAAAACAAATATTTTTTACTATTAATTATAATATGAGGATCAGCAGGATGTTTTTTGTGGTGTAACAGTAACAGTGAAGGACTTAGCAGATTGTGTTTGCTTTTGACAATTTTAATCAGCTTTACAAGGAGGGATATTAACACTTGTGTGCAACCAAAGGATTTAAGAACTCGTTTAATTCAGTCTGGTCAGCAGTTTGTCTGGTCTTGGACCTGCAGACGATATCAGAGGTCTGTGCTGGTCAGACCTCATCCTCAAATAAGAATTCTTCCTTAAAACATTTCAAGAGATACTTTCATGTGAAGTAGATGGATATCGTGTCAGAACAACTTTGCATATTACTCTTATAGAGCAACATTACCTCCCCAACCAGCATCTGATACAAAAAAGAAATGAGGCCACTGTTAAGTAACGCCTTCTGCCCAAATCACAGTCCAACCTCCCTCCTTTAAGCACTCGCTCTCTCTCCCAGATCGTGGGATTTTAGAGACAGTTGGATGGTTGGATGGGGCAGCAGCCAGCTGTGCTTTTCACTGTCCTGAATCCTTAAGAGCTTGTCTCAGAAGCTGCACTATCTGACCTGACGTGCTGTAAAGCTTCGTGCTGCTCAGCAGAAGACATCCTGTTGTTCTTAAGGCTGATCACACAGGAGACGAGCAGAGGACGGAATCTTTCTGACTTGTAATTATAACGTTAACAAACTGTAACACTATCTCGTAAAACAGGCTTCCTGCCTTGAAGAAGGCTTTCATTCACTGTTGCTTTCACTTGGTCAGTAGCCTGGTGATCTGGTGATCTGGTGATCTGGTGATCTGGTGAACTGGTGATCTGGTGAACTGGTGATCTGGTGATCTGGTGATCTGGTGATCTGGTGATCTGGTGAACTGGTGATCTGGTGAACTGGTGATCTGGTGATCTGGTGATCTGGTGAACTGGTGATCTGGTGAACTGGTGATCTGGTGATCTGGTGAACTGGTGATCTGGTGATCTGGTGAACTGGTGATCTGGTGAGCATGTGATCAGGTGATCAGGAGATCAGGTGATCTGGTGAGCATGTGATCAGGTGATCTGGTGATCTGGTGAGCATGTGATCAGGTGATCTGGTGATCTGGTGAGCATGTGATCAGGTGATCTGGTGATCTGGTGAGCATGTGATCAGGTGATCTGGTTATCAGGAGATCAGGTGATCTGGTGAGCATGTGATCAGGTGATCTGGTGCTCTGGTGATCTGGTGATCAGGTGATGAATGTGTTGCTTGTTCTCTCTCTTCTCCAGGTCCATCTCGAGCCAACATGATCCCACTGAAGCAGCCCCGCAACATGAAGAGCTCCTTCGACACTCTGGCCTCGCTCGACCTGGACGCTCCTCCAGACCAGCCGGCACTTCAGGCCACGCCTCCTCCGCTGCCTAAGAAGTCTGTTCCCCGCTCCACCACGGAGCCCTCCAGCCTGGCCCTGCAGCTGAAGCCCAAGGCTGAAGCCAAGCCTGGGGGAAGTAACCTCAGCGTTGCCAACCCTGTGTACGACCTGGACTGCACCTGGGAGACAACCAGCCAGAGCTCCTCCCTCAGCTCTGAGCCCCGCCCCCACGACCAGGAGAGTGGAGACTCCCTGGAGAGACTGGCCACTGGCGTCAACAAGGGTCGTCCAGCTAACAGCCTCTCCTGTCTGGCATCAGCGACCACAGGGAGGGAGCACAGGGGCTGCCGGAGCACCGAGTCCCTGGCTGGCAGGGCCTGCACCATGGGCAGAGGGCCAGGGGGCAGAGGGCCAGGGGGCAGAGGGCCAGGGGGCAGAGGGCCAGGGGGCAGAGGGCCAGGGGGCAGAGGGAGCAGCAAGCCCCAGAGACAGGCTCTGTACAGGGGCATAGACAGCTGGGAGGAGGTGGTGGGCAGGATTCGAGGGCTGCACACAGACACTCTGCGGAAGCTGGCTGGGAAGTGTGAGGACCGCTTCATGGCTGGACTGAAGGAACACCTGCGCTTTGGGAACGACAGCTGGTCCCACTTCCGCCTGACCACAGGGACGCCATGCTGCGAGGCCGGGGACGCCGTGTACTACACAGCCTCCTACGCCAAGGATCCACTGGTCACCTACGCCATCAAGGTACGCCTGACATTACAATGAGTACAATTAGCAGACGCTAATATAGATACTTTCCACTCTTAGGTTATTCACTCCTATGGAATACTAAAAAGAATGTCTTTACACATTTCAGTGTAGTGATCGACAGGTGTGTGTGTGTATTCACCCGAGGGTGGGCATAGTCATAGATGCTTAAACTCAAGGCTGTATTATTTATGCATTCTGAAACCACGTTGCAGCACTTCAAAGTCTTGTCTGCATGTTAAGGAACTGGGGAGACAGGCTGGGTTCTCAAGGCTGCAGTCCAATAAATAACCCAACCTGCATCCAGTTTCATACACACTGAGCTGCTGCCTCTTAGTAAGAAGTTCTCCTCATATTAATGTGACCTACTTATGTGACGTTCCCTCCTGCCCACTAGCAAACAGATCTGTTTGTGATGAGGATGTGTCATGACTATTTAACCATGTGCTTCTCCTTCCAAACAGTTCAGTTCTATATAGGATGTGTGTGGATGGCATTGTGCCTCCCATTAACACCCAGTGGACAGATTGTTCTATTTCTCCTGGTTTTCTCAGTTCTGTATTCAGCTCAACACAGCCTCATGAGATGGGATGAGGAGGGCTGCCATGTTAGTTCATGCTGCCTGGCTTCAAAGTGAGCAGAACTGGGAAGACACGGAGCTGCAGAGGCTGTCGCTGGGGTTTAGGAGGCAGGGAGGGCGTGCTGGGGCAGGGCTGTCACTGACTACCCTCTCATCTCTGATCTCTAGGATGAGGGGAGGGTCTCTGCTGACCTCTAGGATGAGGGGAGGGTCTCTGCTGACCTCTAGGATGAGGGGAGGGTCTCTGCTGACCTCTAGGATGAGGGGAGGGTCTCTGCTGACCTCTAGGATGAGAGGAGGGTCTCTGCTGATCTCTAGGATGAGGGGAGGGTCTCTGCTGACCTCTAGGATGAGAGGAGGGTCTCTGCTGACCTCTAGGATGAGGGGAGGGTCTCTGCTGATCTCTAGGATGAGGGGAGGGTCTCTGCTGACCTCTCTAGAGGTCTGTTAGAGTTAGAACATTCCTCTTCTGTCTCTGTTTCCTGCAGAATAGCACCAGAGTGGCATCAGAAGTGCACAGAGAGGCCATGATGGTAATGTGCTCCCAGTGTGGATACTGATACTTTCATTTCTCCCTCTTCTCCTCTTTCTCTCTATCCTTCTTTCTATTCTGTGTTCCTTCCAGATCTGTCGCAGTAAAGTCAAGGAGACGCAGCAGCAGTTCTTCCACAGTCTGGCTGTGAGGCAGAGTCTGGCTCTGCACTTCAACATCCAGCAGGACTGTGGACACTTCCTGGCTGACGTGCCAGCCCGCCTGCTCCCCTGGGAGGAGGAAGAGGAGGAGGAGGAGGAGGAGGAAGAAGAACAGAAAACTAAAAACAAGGAGATGAAGACAGAGAAAGTGGGTGAAAGCAACACGACATCCTCGAACACAACCCACAACAGCCAATCAGAGGAAAGTCATGTGATGAGTCACATGGGCAGTACGGGCCAGTTGAGGAGTCGAGTGGTGGTGATCACCCGCGAGGTCCCCTTCCAGACTGTTGCTGACTTTGTCCAGGAGGGGGCGGTGCGACACGCCAGGAACCCGGAGCTGTACGAGCGGCAGGTGTGCCTCCTGCTGCTGCAGCTGTGCTCTGGGCTGGAGCACATGAAGCCCTACCATGTGACCCACTGTGACCTGAGGCTGGAGAACCTGCTGCTGGTGCACTGCCAGCCTGGACCCCCTCCTAACCCAGGCCAGCCTGGACCCCCTCCTAACCCAGGCCAGCCTGGACCCCCTCCTAACCCAGGCCAGCCTGGACCCCCTCCTAACCCAGGCCAGCCTGGACCCCCTCCTAACCCAGGCCAGCCTGGACCCCCTCCTAACCCAGGCCTCTCTGCTGCCCCCTCTGGGTCTGGCCCCTGTACCGCCCCCTCGGCCGCCTCTGTCGCCGCCAGTGCCACCTGCCCCGCCCGTCTCATCATCAGTAACTTCTCTCAGGCCAAACAGAAGACGCCCCTGGTGGTGGACCCCGGCGCCCTGCGCAGCCAGTCCCGTCTAGCGCCTGAGATCGTCACGGCGACGCAATACCGCAAATGCGACGAGTTTCAGACCGGCATCCTCATCTATGAGATGCTGCACCGCCCCAACCCCTTCGAAGAGACACCTGACCTGAAGGAGAGGGAGTACACCTGGGCAGACCTGCCCCCGCTGCCCGCACGCTCCCTGTACTCCCAGGGCCTCCAGCAGCTGGCCAGCCTCCTGCTGACCGTCAACCCCTCTGAGAGGATCCAGATGGCAGAGGCGCGGGCCTGCCTGCAGTGTCTGCTCTGGGGGCCCAGGGAGGACCTGTTCCAGGTGCTGAACAGCGCCCCCGCTCCGGGCGCCGGCCCCAGCCAGCGGGAGACCACGCTGCAGAACTGGCTGGACCTGAAACGCACCCTGATGATGATTAAGTTTGCAGAGCGTTCCCTGGACTCAGGCTGTGGAGTGAGTCTAGAGGACTGGCTGTGCTGCCACTATCTGGCCTTCGCCAACACTGACTCACTTAGCAGGGTAGTGCACATTCTACAGCAGACCCAGCCTCAGACCCAGCCTCAGACCCAGCCTCAGACCCAGCCTCAGACCCAGCCTCAGACCCAGCCTCAGACCCAGCCTCAGAGCCAGGCCAAACTTCAGACCCTCATGTGACTCAGTCCCACCGAGCCTCTTTAAGACCCCTCAGTCCTGCCCAGACGAACACCTTGTCTCTCTGTTAAGACACCTGACCTCTACTCCTGTTACTGATGGACCACACCAGTACACTTTGGCCTGTCGACTGCATTCTCTGTTCTCTGTCTAAATAATGTTCCCATTCTGCAGCAGTGTATCTCCCCTCATACAGGCAGACGGTCAGTTCAGACACACTGTCCTGTGTACTCTGCTCTGGACAACAACAGCTGTGTGCTTCTCAATGAACTGAAAAGAGAAACCAGAAGGAGTAAAGTTACATCAAACTCTAGAATAGGAACTGGTCACAAGCTCTAGCTTGTATCAGTATCCTTCCACCATGTGAATAGTTTGTCCCAAAAAGTTCAAAGTCAGTCAGTAGTGAATGATGGCATGAATCGCCACTGTCTTGTGGGCTTGGAAGAAGTTACAATGTCTTGAGGATGTAGAGTAGTTCTGGAACGATCACTTTGAATGTCCTTGTGTGACAGAAATAATTTAGACAGGAAATATTTTACCTTTTTAAAAGTCTTAGAGCAGAGATCAAGAGCACTGTTTTGCACCTTCACAATTCAAGATCTAACAGTAGTGTTCATGACATTTTGGAAGCATCTCTGAGCAGTTTACTATACTGACAGTTTACATGTATTTCGGATAAGAAACTATCCTACAAATTATTGTAGTTTTCAGTGATGTTTTCAGTGATATACTGAGTGGAGTTTCCAATGTCAGTGATTACTGGATCAGGGAGATCTGAGTATAAACTGGGGGAACATTTTGTCCAACACACTTGATTGGATTGTTTGAACAAAATACCCAAGTTTCGAGAAATTACAAGATTTTAGAAATGTTATTGCATTTACTGAATACATAGTTTTATTTACACCACCAAAAGTTAATTCATCTTAACCTTTCATTTCTTTTGAGTACTGAAAACTGGAGTAGACAAAATGCTTAACTTCTTCAGATAAGCTATAAGATCAGGGTATAGTTCAGTGGTTACAGCATTTGACTCTGATCAGGCTTTCAGTTCAGACCCCCCCCATGTATATCGGTTTAGATGAAACCATCTGCTAAAAGACATTATATTTGTACCATTAGTGTCATGCAAACTTTTGTCACCAAAGATGAGCCATCCAGTCTATAAAAAATACACAAAATTAAATTATATGCAGATGATGGTATTATAAATATTTTTTAACAGAAGTAATAATTTAATGAACTTGTTGGATAGAGAATTATCATTCAAGTGTCCTTACACAGCGTTGCTGTGGAAACCAACCCCCCCCCCCCCCCCCCCTCGACTGACCAGTGTGTTTAAGGCATCAGAACAGGGTTTGAGGTCAGGAACAGCGAATCTCTAACGGTGTCCTGCAGTCACTTCCTGCTGGGTGAACACACTCCCTTTGGTTTTTGCTTTGGATTTGTGCAATTATTAATATGTCAACAAAAAAGTGATATAAAAAAAATATATATAAAATGAGCTTATAACCCATAAACATCACAGTATTTTCAACATTTATGTTTTCTTTGTCACGATACGTGACTTTGTCTCACATATTCTCTTCTATGTATTTTGTGGCACATACTCTGACTGAACTAAAGATGAGGATCATGTTTTCATATATTAAGAACAATTTATAGTCTGGAACTAAGACGAAATCATCACAGCACTAGGGTAGTCTATAGTATATTGTAGTATAAGGGACTGCACATTTCAAACATTTACTGCACATTTCAAACATTTAGACTTTTAGTTTGTACTCTCTTGAATTGTTTATCTTTGGAGAAGCTGGGTTGTCCGTGTCCTTCAGTCGTTCAGTGAGCAGAAATGTGGAACGCTACTAGATGAGCTTGAAGCTGGAGCTGGTTGACATGACAACAGAAGAGGTCGCTGGCAGACTTGGTGACTGTCTGGAGGTCAAATGGCTCATCAACATTTAGAATGTAGCAGAATGCATGTGAACTAAGGGGGAAATGACTAAGTACAGGGGGCTGTTCAAACCAGTATTCAGTCTTTAGAGCTTATATTATTGGTCAACCACTACACTTCACTCAGAAGCCCCAGATCAGGGTAAAATAGTAGAACAACCACTGCCTTAAAACCCTGCTTAAAGACAGACCACCATCAGCCCATCTGCTCATGACTGTGTTGATGTGTGGTGGTATTGACCAGACTGTTACTGGGAGACAGCTCTGTTACTGGGAGACAGCTCTGTTACTGGGAGACAGCTCTGTTACTGGGAGACAGCTCTGTTACTGGGAGACAGTTCTGTTACTGGGAGACAGCTCTGTTACTGGGAGACAGCTCTGTTACTGGGAGACAGCTCTGTTACTGGGAGACAGTTCTGTTACTGGGAGACAGCTCTGTTACTGGGAGACAGCTCTGTTACTGGGAGACAGCTCTGTTACTGGGAGACAGCTCTGTTACTGGGAGACAGCTCTGTTACTGGGAAACAGCTCTGTTACTGGGAGACAGTGTTCTGTTACTGGGAGACAGCTCTGTTACTGGGAGACAGCTCTGTTACTGGGAGACAGCTCTGTTACTGGGACACAGCTCTGTTACTGGGAGACAGCTCTGTTACTGGGAGACAGCTCTGTTACTGGGAGACAGCTCTGTTACTGGGAGACAGCTCTGTTACTGGGAGACAGCTCTGTTACTGGGAGACAGCTCTGCCCATCCCTGGCTCCTCCCACAGACCACAGCTTTTTCAAGCTTATTCTAGCTGAACCAGTGAGCTCTGCTTGGACTCACATCTTCCCTCCCTGAAATCAATATTGCTGATTTGATCAATGTATGCAGGTTGTTGTTGTTAGCTAGTAAGGGGTATAGAACAGAGACCATCTTGTTTTGCAAGCACACAGTTAAGTAAAGCTTTAGAGCAAATGCATCGGCAACTTTAACTATATCTGGTTACATTTTTTTCCATTCTGTGTAATACTGCGTTTAACAAACCAAGTTGATAGGTTTGATGTTTCTTTGTATTTTCTATCAGATGGAAATCGAGATTAATTATCCTTCAGTTTTATTAACCGTTACAAACTATTGTATTTCACTAGTTTATCGTTGCAATCATCATTTTCTTATAACCAAACTCCATTGCAGTGTCACTATCCAATCAGAGTGCAAGAATCCTTTGTGAAGAGCCCAGATCGTTCTTCAGCTGAGTGAATGGAGACGAGGTGTGGGGCTGGAATATGATCAGTTTACAGATGAATGTGTGTGCACTGTGGACTGTGGACTCTGGCCTGATTAAGATTAAAATACTGTGTTGTTTTCACCTTTAGGGGGGAATGTGTAAGTGTACAGATCTATGTACAGTATTTTCCCTACTCTTGTAAATGAGGATAGTAATAAGAAGGAGGGAAACCACTTTGGAAATGAGCTGGGAGGAAGAGTTCCAATCAAGTGTATCATTCATGGTTAGTAACTACCAACAGTCCAATTTGCTGTGGTGTCATTGTAAGTGACAGATGAGCTGATTTGGCTTTCTATATATGTGTATATCTTTCATTAACCGATGGTAAAAGAACAATAAATATATGTTTTTATAAAAATGGAGGTGTCATGATTCTGCTTGAATGTCCGCAAAGCAAGTTCCTCTTGTGTAAACCAGGACACTGGGATGGCTCACTGATGCTTCAGGGTTTAAACTCGTCTTCCTCTGCATAGTTACATTACATGACATTGACCACAAGATGGAGACGTTCTTGTACTGAACAAATATAATGGGGGAGCTTGTGTGTCTCAGGTTCTGAATGCTTCTAGTAAGAGGAACATCTGAAGGAGATCTGAAACTCTCCTGCAGGTGAGTCACGTCATCATGAGTCAGTGGGAGTTCATCCTCACCTGAGACCAGACTGCTCAGAACACACAACAGAAGAGATGTATCCTCGTAAAGAACACAGCTAAACTATTTTGGAAAAGATCAAGGCCAAAATCAAGGCGCTGGGCTTGCGATCGGAAGGTTGCAAGTTCAAGTCCCGGCATGATGTTGTGTCCTTGGGCAAGGCACTTCACTTGCCTCTGGGGGAATGTCCCTGTGCTGCTGTCAGTCTGGATAAGAGTGTCTGCTAAATTACTAAATGTAAATGTAAGTAACCAAAAAGCTGGTGTTAGTGAGTGAGTGTGTGTGTGTGTGTGTGTGTGTGTGTGTGTGTGTGTGTGTGTGTGTGTGTGTGTGTGTGTGTGTGTGTGTGTGTGTGTGTGTGTGTGTGTGTGTGTGTGTGTGTGTGTGTGTGTGTGTGTGTGTGTGTGTGTGTGTGTGTGTGTGTGTGTGTGTGTGTGTGTGTGTGTGTGTGTGTGTGTGTGTGTGTGTGTGTGTTGTCACAGTCTATAGTTAATAGTTAGCTCTCAAAGTTAGGCTCCAATTATTTGCTTAATTACAGATTTCTGAAATTATTCCTTGTAAAACTCTTAACAATGTATGAGTTTGTTTTACTTACAGAGGTGGACAGTGAGCATCATTACTGTTCAGGCATGTCTGATTATTAATACATTATCAGCCTCATTACCACCAACAATGACTTCAATTAATGTCTTCTCGGATTACAGAGACTTTCTCTAAACGCTTAACGTGGTCCACGTTTAGTTGATGCGCTCGGTACGTCAGAAAACGCCTTCTGCTGATTCTGTGTAGAGGGTCTCGGTGATTCCGGTCCAGGGTTGGAAGTTGCACTGCAGGGGAGGGACTTCTGCAGGGGGGAGGAGGCAGTTAGGGGGGAATGAAGCTCTGATGGAGATGCTACTGGCAACGAGCTCAAGAAACCCCAACACTAAAGGCATTTCCGAACAGCAGAAACCTTCCAGCAGAATGATTTCGACAGAACAGACCAGCAGAGGAAACCTGCAGTGAAACAGAAGAGCTGAAAACCGTCGCGTGCCTCGTGGACTGAACTGAGCTCGTGGATGGAGAGAGGCGCGTGAAGGGGTGGTGGAGTCAGACCCCCCTGGTCCCCGGTTAGAGTCCCTGCTGCACCAAAACTAAACTCATCCTAGGTAAGAGCTCAGAATCACCAAGTCTGTGTCTGTTCATCCTGCTGGTGTGATGAAGCCAAGCTGGACTTCTGCCTCTTCATCATCATCTTCATTTAGCGACGCATAGCTTATTTTAATATGATAAACATTTAAGCCTTCACACTGTGTAATTTAATCAAGTATATATATTTTAAGGCTTTTTCGACCGAAACATTGATTTGAAACAGATTCTTTCAGATCCAAGCTAATCTGTTGGTAGGATAAATAAAGTGGTTTAGACTGTGTAGGCTTGTATGCACATTTCATGCATTATTGTGTTTAAATTGGATTAGTGTTGTGTTTAAAATCTTCCAAACATATATTACTTTATATTTTTTCTCTTAAATCGTCTTTTTTTTTGGGGGGGGGGGGGGGGGGGGGGCTATCAGTGTGCACAGCAGATCTGGGGTCTGTCCTTACTGCTCTCTGTCAGGATGCTCCATCATTTAAAAGTTATGGTCCTTTGGCACAAACAACCACATTTATCACTTTATCTTCCCTTTTTACTGAACAAGCAGCCTTCTGGCATGATGTTGTCCATGATCGAGGATATATCTCACAGATGGAGGGTAGCTTCTGCCCCAGTTCACTATAAATGTGATTAGTGTTAGTACAGTCCAGACTGCCTACACATCAGTTGTTGCATTACTGGTATAAAATACTGTAAACTAAAACTGCTTCCCTGCCTTCTGAGTGGAGCTATTAAGCCACAATTTAAATCTTCCTATCAACATTCATATCCAAGCATGTCGATGCTTTAGGACTTCTTGAAGACACTGAGTTGTGTGTGAACTTGCTGTGCAGATGAGCTTCCTGTCCCCAAGCTGCCCCCCGGCTTGATGAAATACTGCCTGAAGTGTTAGTGTCGAGGAAAACATCTGTCAGCCTGGTCATTCATCCACCAGCCTCCATCTCATACTGTACAATCACATGGACACACGCACACTAGCCCTACATCCAAGCAGATGATACTGTGTCAATAGTAGTCAATGAAACGCTCTTGAAACCAATAAGTAACCAAATAGAGTGATAAATCATCACTAACCCATGAGTACCCATGAGTAGGCACATTATTCTTCGACATTATCACCACCCAGATTGTGAGACTGAAGCTACCTGTTGTCTTTGGACTAATAACGTCAGTGTTGATCTGAGTTTGAATTGATTGACAATCCTCTCTTCTCTCTGACTGCAGAAAGGTTTTTTACCAGAGGAGACGCCACTGTCAGAACAATGTGGAGAGAGAGAGAGGGACAGAGAGACCCTGTAGAGAGAGACAAAAACTACACAGGGGGATATAGAGAGGCAGATTTAGAGCAGTGCTCTAGCGGTTAGATTTGACCACTGGCTCCTCTATAGAGGCACAGACTTTCATTTGATTATGACTCATCTGGCCACATTAAAAGCCACGTTGATTTATTAGCTGTGCTGAGGCTGGTGAGAAACAAGAAGGAAGCTGACAGAGTGGTCAGACATCACTTCCTCTATTGCTTTAACTCCAACTAGCTTTGCTCTCTCTCACTGTCTCTCTGTCTCTCTCTTTCTCTCTGTCTCTCTCACTGTCTCTCTCTTTCTCTCTCTCTCTCTCTGTCTCTCTGTCTCTCTCTCTCTCTCCCTCTCTGTCTCTCTCTCCCTTTCTCTCTCTGTCAATCTCTATCTCGTTGCACAAACACACATTTTTTCGATTTAAATCCACAGTAGCCTTTCCTATCCCTCTCCCATCCCCTCCCCATCCCACCCCCCATTCATCCCCCCCCTCTCTCCCCATCCCTCCCCATCCCTCCCCCCATCCCTCTCCTCATCCAACATCCCTCCCCCCATTCCTCTCCCCATCCCTCCCCATCCCTCCCCCCATCCCTCCCCCATCCCTCCCTCCTGTGCAGCATCCATTATTATTGATCCCTGGTGTTTTAGCTGGGAACACTAATAAAGGAAAGCACACATTTTCATTTCTTCTCAGTCCAGAGACCAGAGTGAGATCTCAACCATCAGTTCACACAGCATCACATAAACACCAGGAAACTCAAACAAAACACAACAATAAGAAACAAGTGTGTGTCCATGATCCTCAGCAGATCAGAGTGCTGCTGTCTCACCTAGCTGGGGTGATGACAGAGCTCACACACACACACACACACACACACACACACACACAGCAGCAGAGCAGGTCTGTACAGGCTGCAGTGTTCTCTCTCCACAGGGAAGAGTGCCTGCTCACACAATAAGCCCAGAGACATTAACATGTTCCTGATAAAGATGGAAGGTTCTTTATCTACCACAGGGGGAAACATGCACAGCCCAGAGGCTGTGAGATATTTCATTAGTCAGCAGATCATGTCAGCCATCTTGTTTTTACAGGGACATTATCCATTTGTCCTGTGTGGTAGTATTGCAGAATCAGGCCTACCAGGACAGTAGCCTATCAGGACAGTAGCCTATCAGGACAGTAGCCTATCAGGAAAGAGCCTGTCAGGACACAGCCTATCAGGACAGTAGCCTATCAGGAAAGAGCCTGTCAGGACAGTAGCCTATCAGGACAGTAGCCTATCAGGACAGAGCCTGTCAGGACAGAGCCTGTCAGGACACATCAGGACAGCTGTCAGTGGGACTGCACTGCACCAGGGCTGCCCTCACTTTACAAACGCTGAGCAACAACTGAGGGATTTCTTTTACCCCCCCAACCCCTCCCCCGACCCCTCCCCCTCCTCCTCCATGTCATCAGTGTAATGTTCCTGTTCACTTAGTCTGATCCAATAGGAGCTGGAGGGAAAGGGGGGGGGGGGGGTTGAGATCAAAACTGTGAAATGTCACCTAGTTCCTGCTGACACACAGCTAACTGCTTCTCTATGTTAGTGTTTCACTCTGCACATTTCTACCAGAGGCTGTTCTGAAGTAAAGGAGAGCTTCTCCTGCTGCAGTAACAACAACATGTTCCCTGTGAGGTGTTTATCTGCTGCTATGAGTCACAACTGGGATGACTACTTAGTTAATTACTAAGCATGAGACGCTATGCAGCCATGCTAACATTTGTGCTAATGAAAAACACAGCTCGTTTTTGTCAGGAGCAACTAACTCTTTGGAAAATGTCGAGTTCTCGTATGCAGTAAATGTTTACCTGCAAATAAATTATATTACATGTCTGTCTGAAGTTGTTCTTTTACAAGGTCCATCATAATGTTTCCCTGCAGAATGATGACAGCATCACCCCCCCACCCCCCACCCCCCCTCTGTTTTCTATCTATAGTTCGTTTCTTTTGCCTCAGCTGTGCTGTCAAGACGCCATTTCTGTTTGTTACTTCATTTCTACTGGAACAACTCAATGTAACGTTGTTTTTCAGGCTGGTAGCTGCATAATGTCCTCAGCTCAGGGCAGTGATATATCTGACTACCATCTCAGTGGTGAGTGTCCAGGATGCTCCTCACTACTGTGTGTTTCCAGCTGGATTACATGTTGTAGTAAACAGTGCTAACTGCTATTTCCACATTCCCCCTGTGTGACCTTTGACCCCAGTGGTCCGGAACCCTCCAGGGTGGGAGTTGGGTGTCTTCTTGGGGGGGGTCATGGTCCTGCTCGGCGTGGCTGGATTCAACATCTGGAGGCTGTGGAAGTCCGGGAGTTTCCCTGCTCCTTCTCCCTTTCCAAACTTCAACTACCTCCACCTGCAGGAGAAATATGGCACCTCCTTCTCTGAAGTACGGCAAAAGGTGACATCAAGCACTCCAAAGGCTTTACAGTCAGTGCTAACAGTAGGATTATTTAACAATGCTTACAGGCCACAGGTCTCAACATGAAATTGATATTCATGTTTATTTTAATCACATCACAGGATGTGTTTTGTGTGTGTACTGTGTGTGTACACTGTGTGTATGTGCTGGCGTGCATGTGTGTGTACTGTATGTCCGGGCATGCATGTAAGTGTGTAAGTGTCCTTTGGCACTGCTGAAGTAGCATCCTGTGCAGCAGATTGTCAATCCTGTTTCTCTCTCCGCTCTGCAGAGAGTGGTGGCCAACAACCACAGACGGACCTCCACCACCCTGCCCTCCAACACCCTGCCCTCCAACACCCTGCCCTCCACCACCCTGCCCTCCAGCCGCAAGCCCAGCCTGGCGCTTGGAGATGCCCCTGACGACCTGAGATACCTGGGCCACCTGGAGCTGATGAACCGGGACCTCGTACTGGACGCCAGCGGCCCAGTCCAGATCAACCGCTCCGTCTCCACAGATTCCCTCAGCTCCATCTCCTCTGTGGCCAACAACTTTGGACACGACTTCACAGTGGGTCAACTGGAGGTGACCCTGGAGTTTGAGGGTCGTCCGGGGCCGGGGCAGGGGCCGGGGCTGCTGCACATCTCCCTGCACCAGGGCAAGGACCTGCTGGAGCGAGAGGAGGGAGACTTTCCTGGCTGTTTCATCCGTGTCACCTTGGTGCCAGAGGAGATGAATGTGGGCGTTACCAGGGTCAGTTTGTGTTGTTCAGATGTGTGTGATCTGAAAGCTGTAGTTATAAATGACAGTCGGTCACATGTAGAAGTGCAGTGAGCTCTGGGATCAGGCAGCAGGAGCTCTGGGATCAGGCAGCAGGAGCTCTGGGATCAGACAGCAGGAGCTCTGGGATCAGGCAGCAGGAGCTCTGGGATCAAGCAGCAGGAGCTCTGGGATCAGACAGCAGGAGCTCTGGGATCAGGCAGCAGGAGCTCTGGGATCAGGCAGCAGGAGCTCTGGGATCAGGCAGCAGGAGCTCTGGGATCAGGCAGCAGGAGCTCTGGGATCAAGCAGCAGGAGCTCTGGGATCAGGCAGCAGGAGCTCTGGGATCAGGCAGCAGGAGCTGTGGGATCAGGCAGCAGGAGCTCTGGGATCAGACAGCAGGAGCTCTGGGATCAGGCAGCAGGAGCTCTGGGATCAGGCAGCAGGAGCTCTGGGATCAGGCAGCAGGAGCTCTGGGATCAGGCAGCAGGAGCTCTGGGATCAGGCAGCAGGAGCTCTGGGATCAGGCAGCAGGAGCTCTGGGATCAGGCAGCAGGAGCTCTGGGATCAGGCAGCAGGAGCTCTGGGATCAGGCAGCAGGAGCTCTGGGATCAAGCAGCAGGAGCTCTGGGATCAAGCAGCAGGAGCTCTGGGATCAGGCAGCAGGAGCTCTGGGATCAGGCAGCAGGAGCTCTGGGATCAGGCAGCAGGAGCTCTGGGATCAGGCAGCAGGAGCTCTGGGATCAGGCAGCAGGAGCTCTGGGATCAGGCAGCAGGAGCTCTGGGATCAGGCAGCAGGAGCTCTGGGATCAAGCAGCAGGAGCTCTGGGATCAGGCAGCAGGAGCTCTGGGATCAGGCAGCAGGAGCTCTGGGATCAGGCAGCAGGAGCTCTGGGATCAGGCAGCAGGAGCTCTGGAATCAGGCAGCAGGAGCTCTGGGATCAGGCAGCAGGAGCTCTGGGATCAGGCAGCAGGAGCTCTGGGATCAGGCAGCAGGAGCTCTGGGATCAGGCAGCAGGAGCTCTGGGATCAGGCAGCAGGAGCTGTGGGATCAGGCAGCAGGAGCTGTGACTGCTCAAGATGATGTATTCTTCCCAGTGTCTGACGCACGGGGTGGAGATGTGTTTATTTATAGTACTGTGGGGTTTCACACTCTGCTAGTGTGAGAATATGCAGCTTGTGTTTTCTCTGGGATTCTCATTGAAAGTAATTTCTTTGTTGGACAATGATTTATGTTTTTTATAGTTTTTTAAAGATTCTCTTTACATAACATGGCCACACAGAGATTTAATCTCATATAATCATACAATCTACAATCTAGCCAACCAGATCTTATGTGATCTAATCCCAGGTCCAGACCAACGCGTTCACAGTCCTGTTTGATGAACGCTTCAGCATCCCGCTGGAGCCGGCCTCTCTGGAGGACACCACCTTGAGGTTCTCAGCTTTCGGGATCGATGCAGATGAGAGGAACATCAGTGCTGGGGTGGCAGAGCTGAAGCTGTCTGATCTGGATCTGTCCATCAGGCCCTTCAATGCCTGGCTCTACCTACAGGACATCAATAAGGTACAGCTGAACAACACACCAATCACTGCTTTAGATCCCCGTCCTCTTTGGGACAGGGACAGGGTGTCTGCTTCTCTAGAGGGATGAATGTTTGGATGGTTGGATGGTTGGATTATTGGATGGATGATTGGATGGATGGTTGGATGGTTGGATGGATGGATGAATGGATGGTTGGATGGATGGATGGATGGGTGGATGGATGGTTGGATGGTTGGATGGATGGATGGATGGATGGATGGGTGGATGATGGTTGGATTGATGGTTGGATGGATGGGTGGGTGGTTGGATGGATGGGCTAACAGGACCTTCCCTGTGCCCAGGCGGTGGATGCAGTGGGGGAGATCCTGCTGTCTCTCAGCTACCTGCCCACAGCAGAGCGCCTCACAGTGGTGGTGGCTAAAGCTAAGAACCTGGTGTGGACTAATGGGAAAACCACCGCAGGTGAATCGGCTCTTTAGGCTTCATTCACATTAAACAGCTCTTTATGCTTCATTCACATTAAACAGCTCTTTAGGCTTCATTCACATTAAACGGCTCTTTAGGCTTCATTCACATTAAACAGCTCTTTAGGCTTCATTCACATTAGTCTTCTGCAACCAACAATTCAGGACATTAAGAAGAATGTTATATTTAACTAACTACCCACACAATAGGGCAATACAACACATAAGAAACACTATATGTCTGTACATGTTTTAAGGCTGTGAGATTTCCCAGCTTCAGCCATGGAAACTGCATTAAAGATGAGCAGTTTAGTGACATCTGCAACCTGCTCAGTCATTCATATCTCTCTGTTCAACAGATCCATTTGTTAAAGTGTATCTTCTGCAAGATGGCAGGAAGATAAGCAAGAAGAAGACTTCCATGAAAAGGGACGATACAAACCCCATCTTCAATGAAGCCATGATCTTCTCAGTGCCGGCTGTGGTGTTACAGGTGAGGCTGTGGTGAGGCTGTGGTGTTACAGGTGAGGCTGTGGTGAGGCTGTGGTGTTACAGGTGAGGCTGTGGTGTTACAGGTGAGGCTGTGGTGTTACAGGTGAGGCTCTAGTGAGGCTCTATCCAGTTCATCAGGTTCTGAGTGTGAGGTGTCCTCTACCTGTGTGCTGTGTCCACAGGTGCTGTCTCTGAGGGTCACGGTGGCAGAGGTCACTGAGGACGGCAGGGGGGAGAATGTGGGTCATGTGATCATCGGCCCAGAGGCTAGTGGCATGGGCATCACCCACTGGAACCAGATGCTGGCGACCCTGAGGAAACCTGTGTCCATGTGGCACCCCCTGAGGAGGACCTAATGCTCCCCCCTGCCCCCCGCCCTGCACAGGCTCTTTAGTCACCAGGGTTGGGCTTGATTCCATTTCAGGACAAGGAGAGTTCAAATTCCAGTAAAATAATTGGAAACATTTATATATTTTAAAAGAACTATGTTAGGGTTAATTGTTGAATACTGTTGAATACTCAACCGTTAACCACACATTACATGAAGTATAGTCATTTAAATATCATAAACAAAATTGGAGGCAGTTTAGTTTTCTGTGGCTAGTAGAAGCCAGATCATTCTCCAAAGTGCCTCCAATTTTGTTCCATGCCTTTGTGATGGATTCACTTTCAGTGCTTATTGGAATTTCAACTCAGTCCTTCAGAGCTGATTAAGAGTCTCTTATTGAATGGAGCCAGAGTTCTGTCTTGGTGTTCCCAGCTGTCTGCATGGTGCTGTCCTGTTGTTCTAGTTTACTGTCCTCCAGCACAGGAGAATCAAAGGGGAAAATAGATATTTATTCAGGAACGGTTTCTTTTGAAACCTATTATCACTCATGCCCTGTTCAATAAAGGACTACAGCACTGATACTAAGGTAAGCTTACTCTGATTTGCTTGTGGTTATTGTAAATAGTGAGAGTGATATATTATATTGTTTAGTTGTTTTATCTGGTGTGTGTTTTTTTTTAAGAATAACAAATCCAGGTTATTTAATCCAGGTTCAAACTATTTGTAGCAGTTGTTAAAGGATGGCCACATCTGACTTAAAACATTGCAGTATCAGTTATTGATAATTAATCATTTGTGTTTTGGGGTGCTCTGTAAAAAGTGTACAAAGTATTTGCTTTCATTGTTTATTGTATAGAAATATTATGGCTATCATGAATGAATAATACTGTCATTACGCTGATGAATATTGACAAAGTGAACAAAGAATCAATATTCTTCACTGTTCCATTTAAATTAAGGCGCCATTTGAAGCTTAGTAATACTTTTGACAAATGCTGTGGAAAGGTTAATATTGTCAGATGTTTGCATCCAAGAAATCCCCTCATCATCACAGACCTGGATGTTTTCTGTGACTGGAGCTTTTCAGTGTTCTTATGTAGCACTGACGAACACTTACGAACACTTACAACAACATCTTGTTTGTTGTTGCTCCACCCTCTCTACTCACAGTGAACGGCTCTGTTCTCTGGCCTCTGTGTCTAGTCTGATGTCTGATTCTTCATAACTCCCAGTGGGGTTGAAATGTCTCCAACACACAGAGAGGTTTTCTGCATCGTGCACCAGTTTGGCAATACAGTTTTATTGCTCAACAGAATGTGAACTAACATATGAACTAACCTCGTTAGTAATTACCAGTAAGTAGTAATTGCTAAGTAATTAGCATTTTAAAAACCTGATCAGTGAAATCTAAATGTTAATCATGCATTTTCAGATCACTTTCTTCTTGCTCATCTCCTTTCTGTAGCGTCTGTTCTTCAGATTCTATCTTGATGCTGATCTTGTGGCACCGCAGCTTTTCCCAGCTATTCCGGCTGTCGAGCGTTAGATTTCCTACTGTGCCAAATGCATAATTGAAGCAATATTTTCATTTTCTGTCCGAATTTGATCAACACTTCTACATTTGACCAAGCATGTTTGAAATCCTTTTAAACTTGATGTGAATGTGTCTTGAGCATAGCGTGTAGTATGTGAACACTGTTTGAAATAAAAGTAATGCAACAGAAATCTATTGTATTATTTTAATGACTTTATACATACATTTTAAATGGTTTATAAAAATATATACTAATTAATTGTCAACAAATATCCTATTAATGTTGTTTCTTTGTAAGAACAGAATATTATTAGTTAATTATGTTAGAAGTAAACAATAAATGAACATGGAAATAATGGTTTGGAATAAATAAATACTCAACATGCAGAACAAATCAAACATCAGTTATTATTATCGTATTCATAAGAGCAACACTTCAGGGGGAATCATCTTTTTTTTGCAGATGTCATGTTGCCTTTTTAGTGTCTTAGTCCGATTGTTGGTCATCCAACGTGAACCAATAGAAACCAGTTGGTCATCTGCTGTGAACCAATAGAAACCAGTTGGTCATCTGATGTGAACCAATAGAAACCGGTTGGTCATCTGCTGTGAACTAATAGAAACCAGTTGGTCATCTGATGTGAACCAATAGAAACCAGTTGGTCATCTGATGTGAACCAATAGAAAAAAGTTGGTCATCTGCTGTGAACCAATAGAAACCAGTTGGTCATCTGATGTGAACCAATAGAAACCAGTTGGTAATCTGCTGTGAACCAATAGAAACCAGTTGGTCATCTGATGTGAACCAATAGAAACCAGTTGGTCATCTGATGTGAACCAATAGAAAAAAGTTGGTCATCTGCTGTGAACCAATAGAAACCAGTTGGTCATCTGATGTGAACCAATAGAAACCAGTTAGTCATCTGCTGTGAACCAATAGAAACCAGTTGGTCATCTGATGTGAACCAATAGAAACCAGTTGGTCATCTGATGTGAACCAATAAAAACCAGTTGGTCATCTGATGTGAACCAATAGAAACCAGTTGGTCATCTGCTGTGAACCAATAGGATCAGGTGGGCGGAGCCTGATCAAAGTCCTGTTTCTAAACAGAATCGTAAACGAAAGATTATCGAACTCATTTTTCAGTTAAACCGTCTTGTGACCTGAGTTGCTTATCAAGATGTCTGGAAACAGAGAAAAAGCTTCAGATCAGATGAAACAGTGGAAAGAGAGTCGAGGATCTCAGGTTTGTGTTTATATTGTTTATTTTGTTACAAAGTTTTGTAGAGAGAGAAGAGTTATCTTAGCCACTTCATGCTAGCAGCAACTACGACATACGAGGTCGTTTAAGGACACTGAGACTCTCTGACTAAAGTGTGAATATAAATAAAGCTGTGAAACCAAACTAGTGTAGCCAAGTTATGTTATAAAGCACTTTATTGTAGAAGTATGTTGTTAATACATGATTATGAAACATTAGTACTGGGTTAGCTGTCTAGCTAGGCTAAAGTGTTTGCAGGAGCAGCTGAACCTGAACAACAGGAAGAGAAAGGTATCTTTAAACTGAACACTGACCAGATTAAGATACATTTATTTAATAGATTCTTATAATAGCGGATTATGTACAAGCAGAACATCTTTCAGATCAAAGTGCATTTCTATTTGGATTTTCTCTGACTTTAGTAAGCTCGTCTGATGTCCTGTTCTTAGTTACTATGTTATCTAGGTTAGGTAGCTCCTGTTATGATTTCACCCACATGCAGATTTACATTTTCATCCTATTACTTTCACTAGTGAGCTAGTTTATATACCAGCTAGTTAATACATAGTCTAATGCTTGTTCCTAGGGAACAGTCAATGCAGTTTATTAGCTGATAAGGTCTCTTAATAGATTTGTATCAAGCTGCAGTGATCCTGCATTAATGGTGAACTTTAGCCTCATTGCCAACTCATGGTTATCTAACCCGAACATTCTGGGAAAATAAACTAACATGTAAACATTATGCAATGTTGAAGGTCATCAGAAGCTGTTCATGAACTGACCTGAAATCTCGTCCCTCCTTTATAACCACAGGCTGCTCTTCCACAACACTCTGTTTGATTATCAGTTGAACATTAAAGGTTGTCTGACCAGCCAACCTACTTGTATGAATATGTATCAGTAGAAGGTCTTTTAGCAAACATGGCTTGTTTGGAATCCATTTGAATTAAGAGGATAACATAAATATTCATATTTTGTAACTTATCAGAGACCAGACCTCCTGACCACAGGAGCTGGGGTTCCTATTGGAGACAAGCTGAGCCAGCAGACAGCTGGTCCCAGAGGCCCACTGCTGGTCCAGGATGTGGTCTTCACTGACGAGATGGCTCACTTTGACCGGGAACGCATTCCTGAGAGGGTAGTGCACGCCAAAGGAGCAGGTGGGTGGCAAAGCAACAGCCAATGAAATAACCTGTATGAAGCACCAGCCAATGACCTGCTGATGCTTCATTCACCAGCCAATCACCAGATAACCTGTATAAAGCACCATCCAATCACCAGATAACCTGTATGAAGCATCAGCCAATCACCAGATAACCTGTATGAAGCACCATCCAATCACCAGATAACCTGTATGAAGCATCAGCCAATCACCAGATAACCTGTATGAAGCATCAGCCAATCACCAGATAACCTGTATGAAGCATCAGCCAATCACCAGATAACCTGTATGAAAACCACAGGGTGACCCATGTCTGATGGGAGAGCTCAGTGTGTTGAGGGTGTGTGGAGCTCTCTTCTAGGTCTCCTCAGGAGTTCATTGGTCCATACTTAACGTTACTACGGTTACTGAATGTTGATCGGAATCAATTTTTTTTTGTTGCTATGTAAGTTTACAAAAACACGGAATTTGACCTCTAACCTGCACCACTGCAGCCAGCAGACTGCTCTAAACTAGGGCAGAGATAAAGCTGGGATTTCATCATATTATCTGTGATGAAATCCTATTGGTGAGCTGGGGGGTTAGGAAACAATAGGAACCTTTTTAAACAGGAGATACAACTGCTCTGTTGTACAGAGATTTCCCTGGTCTTTTATTTATTCTATTCTTTTACAGTGGATATTTCATTTTTAGTTATTAAATATACATTATCTGTGTTTTCTGACTGCACACTGAGATGCACTGCCTGTCTTGCAGACTGCTGCAGAGGTTGTGTGTCTGTCGATCTGTAACATCTCTATCATCTCCGTCATCTCTAACCTACACAGGAGCCTTTGGATACTTAGAAGTGACCCATGACATCACCCACCTCTGCAAGGCCAAGCTGTTTGAGCATGTTGGCAAGACCACACCTATTGCTGTCCGCTTTTCCACTGTTGGTAAGACACACCACACCCCCCATGATTTTCAAGAAGATACCCAGTACTTGGGAAACACATTTGTGGAGTTTGTTAGTGTTAATTGCAATCAGTGAGTCCTTCACAAAGAGTTTACTGGAGGGCACATTCAGTGTGTGTAGCTGTGTTGCTAGCTGTCTTGTGTGTAGCTGTGTTGCTAGCTGTCTTGTGTGTAGCTGTGTTGCTAGCTGTCTTGTGTAGCTGTGTTGCTAGCTGTCTTGTGTAGCTGTGTTGCTAGCTGTCTTGTGTAGCTGTGTTGCTAGCTGTCTTGTGTGTAGCTGTGTTGCTAGCTGTCTTGTGTGTAGCTGTGTTGCTAGCTGTCTTGTGTGTAGCTGTGCTGCTAGCTGTCTTGTGTGTAGCTGTGTTGCTAGCTGTGTTGTGTAGCTGTGTTGCTAGCTGTCTTGTGTGTAGCTGTGTTGCTAGCTGTGTTGTGTGTAGCTGTGTTGCTAGCTGTGTTGCTAGCTGTGTTGCTAGCTGTCTCATCTGCATGGTGGCTGTTTCAGCTGGAGAGTCTGGTTCGTCTGACACCGTTCGAGATCCACGAGGTTTTGCGGTCAAGTTCTACACTGAAGAAGGCAACTGGGACCTGACAGGAAACAACACCCCCATCTTCTTCATCAGGGATGCCATCCTGGTAACTGGCAGGAGGGCTGAGTACAGGGGGGGCTGAGTACAGGGGGGCTGAGTACAGGGCTGTTGTCCACTGTTTTGGTGATTAAGAGTTAACGTCTCTCTCTTCTCTTCCTTGTAGTTTCCATCCTTCATCCACTCACAGAAGCGTAACCCCCAGACCCACCTGAAGGACCCAGACATGGTGTGGGACTTCTGGAGCCTCCGGCCTGAGTGCCTCCATCAGGTAGGCCTCCACCCTCACCCTCCACCAGGTAGCCCTCCACCCTCCTCCAGGTAGTCACAAGCCCTGTTTCCACCTGGTAGTGTATTTGAGCAGAATGGTTTCCTGGGAGCTGATTGTGAGGTGTCCTGCAGGTGTCCTTCCTCTTCAGTGACCGTGGTCTTCCAGACGGCTATCGCCATATGAATGGTTACGGCTCCCACACCTTCAAGATGGTCAATGCTGAAGGCCATCCTGTCTACTGCAAATTCCACTTCAAAGTAAGACTTCCATGGCCACTCCATACATCTAATCAAACAGAACAAACACCTTTTATCTCTTAATTCTGGATCAGTATTCAGCTGTTGATGAACCACCTCCTCATCTCAGACTGACCAGGGCATAAAGAACCTCAAGGGGGAGGATGCTGATCGTCTTGCAGCCACGGACCCAGACTACGCCATCCGAGACCTGTACAACGCCATCGCTACCGGCAACTCCCCCTCCTGGAGCTTCTACATCCAGGTCATGACCTTTGAGGAGGCGGAGACGTACGAGTTCAACCCTTTCGACCTGACCAAGGTGACGCTCTTCTGCCTTAACATCCACTGATAAGTTAACTCCATTACAGCAGGACTGCTAAACTGCTGACATCCAGTCCATTTGTTGAAGACAAAGTCTTTGGGTGTTCAGAATGTAGATGAACCTGTGTGTGTGTGTGTGTGTGTGTGTGTGTGTGTTGTGTGTGTTGTGTGTGTTGTGTGTGTGAGGCATCCTGGTGACCCCTGTCTCCTTGTCCTCAGGTCTGGTCTCATAAGGACTACCCCTTAATCCCGGTGGGCCGGATCGTCCTCGACAGGAACCCAGTTAACTACTTTGCTGAGGTGGAGCAGCTGGCCTTTGACCCCAGCAACATGCCCCCTGGCATCGAGGCCAGCCCAGATAAGATGCTGCAGGTAACGCCATGGAAACAAGTCATCTGGAAGTCATGGAGAAGAAAGAAATGACTGAGTGTGTGTGTGTGTGCGTGCGCGTGCGCAGAGTGTGGTTATGAATGTGTCTCATGGTGTTAAATCACATGAGGTCTGTCTGGCTAGAGGGACTGTCTGTGTTACCTGTTTTAACACAGGCTTCTTATAGTAACTCTCAGTAGTTATCAGTTTAATTGATGTGGCTCTGTGTTTAAGGTGTGTGTGTGTGTGTTGCAGGGTCGTCTGTTCTCCTACCCCGACACACACAGGCACCGGCTGGGCGCCAACTACCTGCAGCTGCCTGTTAACTGCCCCTACAAGGCTCGTGTGGCTAATTACCAGAGAGACGGCCCCATGTGCATGTTCGACAACCAGGGTGAGTCACTGCAGAATGACCCTCTTCACTGGGCGGTCAGATGGGTCCAGTCGATCCACAACTAGGTCATGTTGGATAGTTAGCTGATAGTGGATAGTTAGCTGGATTTCAATAGAAACAGAATGGACAGGGAGGACTGGTGAGTGACATGTAACGTGTGTGTGTGTGTGTGTCTGTCTGTCTGTCTGTCTGTCTCAGGTGGTGCTCCTAACTACTACCCTAACAGCTTCAGTGCTCCAGAGACTCAGCCCCGCTTCGTGGAGTCTAAGTTCCAGGTGTCTCCTGATGTCGGCCGCTACAACAGCGCTGATGAGGATAATTTCACTCAGGTATTCACCTTCTTTAGGAAGGCTGAATGTAAACATCCTGTGAGGTTTATCTGATCGGAACGAAGGTTGCTGGTGTGTGTGTGTGTGTGTGTGTGTGTGTGTGTGTGTGTGTGTGTGTGTGTGTGTGTGTGTGTGTGTGTGTGTGTGTGTGTGTGTGTGTGTGTGTGTGTGTGTGTGTGTGTGTGTGTGTAGGTGCGTGCCTTTTTCACTGAAGTGTTGAAGGAGGATGAGCGTCAGAGGCTGTGTGAGAACATGGCTGGACACCTGAAGGGAGCTCAGCCCTTCATCCAGAAACGCTGGGTGAGTCTCTACCTGAGTACATGGACACACCTCTGCTAGTGTTTCTCTGCTAGTGTTTATCTGCTAGTGTTTCTCTGCTGGTGTTTCTCTGCTGGTGTTTCTCTGCTAGTGTTTCTCTGCTAGTGTTTCTCTGCTAGTGTTTCTCTGCTGGTGTTTCTCTGCTGGTGTTTCTCTGCTAGTGTTTCTCTGCTGGTGTTTCTCTGCTAGTGTTTCTCTGCTGGTGTTTCTCTGCTGGTGTTTCTCTGCTGGTGTTTCTCTGCTAGTGTTTCTCTGCTGGTGTTTCTCTGCTAGTGTTTCTCTGCTGGTGTTTCTCTGCTAGTGTTTCTCTGCTAGTGTTTCTCTGCTAGTGTTTCTCTGCTAGTGTTTCTCTGCTAGTTTTTCTCTGCTGGTGTTTCTCTGCTAGTGTTTCTCTGCTGGTGTTTCTCTGCTAATGTTTCTCTGTTAGTGTTTCTCTGCTAGTGTTTAATTACAGATGTCACCACTAGTATTAGCCTGCTGCCCACTGTCTGAATTCTAACTCTGTTCTTCTGTGTTCTCTCTCAGATCCAGCATCTGATGGCCGTCCATTCTGACTATGGGAACGGTGTCAAGGCCATGTTAGACAAGTACAGCACAGAGCCCAAGAAGGTAGGTGACAGCAATGCTGAGGCCCAGGAGGCACATCCAGGTGTCAGTAGTAGGATAAAGGACAGCAGTGCTGAGGCCCAGGAGGCACATCCAGGTGTCAGTAGTAGGATAAAGGACAGCAGTGCTGTCATTGACATACTGAATTATACCAACCAGACAGGATGTGTTGAATAATGGGCTGTGTTGTGTGTGTTGTGCTGTGTTGTGACCCATGCCTTCTCTCTCCTCCATCTCTCACCTCTCCTTTCTCCTCTCCTCCCCTCCTCTCTTCTACTCCTCTCCTGCCTTCCTCTCTCCTTCTCTCTCCTCCATCTCTCCTCCTCTCTCCTCTCCTCCCCTCCTCTCTCCTTCTCCTCTCCTCCTCTCTCTTCCAGGACTCTGGTGTGCGTGTGTACACCAGGGGAGGAGCCTCTGCCATGGCCGCCTCCTCTAAGATGTAACCACTGTAACCACAGTAACCACAGTAACCATGCAGCCAGCCCTCCTGATCAAGCACATGTGGCTGCTTACCATCCATGAATGCTCGCTAATGGCATGTCTATTTTTTCACAACCATCCAGCCTTAGACAACTTTACACTGTCTGAAAAATAGAAATCAGGTCAGCATAATCAGCTGTTTCCCGTTTATTATCCTGGTATCAGCTTGTAAATGTTGTTGATGGTAAGTCTTGAAACTTGCACCTCTGTGATATCTTTGTCAAACATTTACCTTTAGCCATTTATCAGACGCTTTTATCCAGAGTGACTTACAGCAAGTACAGGGACGTTCCCCCCTGAGGCAAGTAGGATAAAGTACCTTGCTCAAGAACACAACACCATGTTGCCACAGCTGGGGTTCGAACCAGGTATCTTCTGATCACTAGCCCGACACCCTGACCGACTGCACCTCATGACTCTAAACAATAAGCAGATGCTCCTGGATCCAAAGCAGGGATCATTCTGCTGTTCCAGATGTCACAGTGCTAACAGACAGTTAGCATCTCAGTTACTCAGACAGGAACAACCTGCCTCTCATGCATGTTTGTCATTATTTTCAACGCCAAAGTAATGCGACAGTAATGCGACAGTGCCTAATTCAACCACAGATTCAAACATTCACTGGACCACAGAAGAAGTTTGTCTTGAACAATAATGTCCAGTTCATTAAATAACATCTTGTATTGTGCATTCCTGTATTTTCTGTATATTAGGAATGTGTATCAACATCCATTCACCAGAATGAAAGACTGAAGTATAGTAGTTTGGGCCTCTTAGTGTGGGTGTGTGACCCTGACTGTTTCTGCTCTCTTCCCTACTTTAGTTATAGTTTGTTACTAATGAGCTCGTCAGTCTGTACCTGTGATTTTGAGAAGTAATCTGTTATATTAACATGAAAGTATGAACTTCTTTCCACCTCAAATGAGATGTCAAATGATTGTTGTTTGTTTTTGTGTGATTAAAGGCCTGACTTCAGTAAACTGAAAGCTGTGTTTGATCTGTGACTGATCATCGTTTGTATCAACATATTTTACCAATTAAGAATAACAGCACTTTCCATCCCACTGTTGTTATGGTTCATTAGGCTGAGCTGCAGATGTGGGGAACTGGCCTCATTCAGCCTCAATGCAGATGTGGGGAACTGGCCTCATTCAGCCTCAATGCAGATGTGGGGAAGTGGCCTCATTCAGCCTCAATGCAGATGTGGGGAACTGGCCTCATTCAGCCTCAATGCAGATGTGGGGAAGTGGCCTCATTCAGCCTCAATGCAGATGTGGGGAAGTGGCCTCATTCAGCCTCAATGCAGATGTGGGGAACTCAGCCTTAATGCACATGTGGGGAACTCAGCCTCATTCAGCCACAATCGGGTCTCTGCTTTAGTACGTTTGCCTTCAAAATCAGCGCCTGACCTGAAATTGCATCACGTGTGAATTCGGTAAAGTGAAATACGTAATTCCTCAAACTTTATTGAATTCTCAAGACAAATAGTATTATCATATTTATTTTGTTAAAAGTAGACCAAATGTAATTTTTAAAAGTTACATTTTAATAGCAGAAATCTTTATTGTGAAAAGTATTGATGACCTCACCGGAAGTGACGCTTCATGCTGCTTCTGACTGCGCGAGCTGCTTGAGTTGCACGCGAGCTGCAGTTTGAGTACAGATACTCTTCAGATATATTAGAGGAGTACTGTCTCGACATGTTATGGGAATAAAAACATCCAACAGCATAAATAACGCTGCTTCACCTCCGAGTTTATTCAGTAAAACATTCTGTCGGTAGAACAGAAGCAGCTACTGGGTTAGAGAGAAACTATTAGCCAGCTAGCTAGCTAGAGCTAACCGGTGAGTACTAAAACTCTCACTGACCAACTGGCACAGACTACATAACTAACTGCTATGATTTATATAGATGTATTTGCATTTTCCATATCATAAATGATGTTTCTTGGTGTGTGTACTGTAAGTGTATTTCACTGGAACGGTCTGAGTTAGTACTAATAGTTCAATCCAGATAAAGAGCTACTTTAGTAGCTAACTGGATCACTGACTAACCATGTTAACATGTTCCTGTTGGTTGGTTTTGATCCTTTAATTGATCAGTTTATTCATCCATAAAATCTTAGCTGTCTTATTGTTTGAGCTTGTTAGCTTGCAGACAGACTGTATTTCTTAACTTTAACCTACATATGTTTTGATCAATGTTGGCAGGAAGTGTTTTAATCACAGGAAGTGGCTACATAAGTGGCTATCTGTGTTTGATTGTAGCAAACATCTCCCCACTTTGGGTTATCTAGTTATCAGAAGGTCGATATATGACAGCTTTCATTTGAAATAATCTATAAGTCGTGTACGACGTAGAGCGCTGGTCATACTGTCCACCTATCTGAGTGGAAACCAATGAGGTCTTCAGCATTCTGTGCCAGGATAAGATAAGATAAGATCGAGTTTCATCCTCCCCGTTTAATGGCCACCAGTTATGTAACCCCCTTAACATTACCCAACTCCTCCTCCCTCTTAAGTCAGAGTGGCCTCTGAAAAAAAGCACTTGACTGCACCGAGTAGAAAAAAACTTTAAAACATGATGCAGAATGTTCAGTGTGTTGATCAGACCAAGCTGAAGTCAGTGTGTGACTGTGTGTTCCCATATTAGGAGTCCTTGTCAGCATGTGGAGGAAGGCTGCAGCAGTGGCTCTTCTTGCTCTGGCTGTGGGCTACTTTTACCACTCCAGACCTGATCTACCGGACCAGGTGATCCAGTACATCCTGCCCCTCCTCCAGCCGTCCCCCCACAGCCAGCCCAGCTCCCACACCCTGGAGCAGGTCATCTCCAGTGCCTGGGAGCTGCTGATAACCACACCTTCCAAACAATGGGAAAGAGTAGCAGTGGGGTGAGTTTCACATCTTCTGGAATGTTCCCTCAGGAGTTCTCCTATCCTGCTGTTATATTAACCCTGAGTGTTTTTACTCCCCCTCCCTCTCTCTCTCTCTCTCTCTCTCTCTCTCTCTCTCTCTCTCTCTCTCTCTCTCTCTCTCTCTCCTTAAGGGTAAATGCATGTGTGGACGTTGTGGTTTCTGGCGTAGGGCTGCTGCAGGCTCTGGCAGTGGACCCTGGGGTGGGTCAGGATCACCCAGTGCTGCATTCCAAAGAGGACCTGAGGGAAGCCTTCATCCACTACATGGAGAAGGGGGCTGCAGCAGAGCGCTTCTTCAGTGATAAGGAGGTGTTTCAGAGGATCGCACGGGCCGCTGCAGAGTACCCTGGGGCTCAGGTATGCTGGACACATCACTTCTATTATGAACTGTCTTTATATTGAGACTCTTATCAGCCCAGGCCAGCACTATGTCATAAAGCTAAACAGTGAATGAACCATACAATCAAGTTCATGAATATGAAAGTGTTCACTCAGCCAATCACTTCGCCTGGAAGGAAGTCAACAGCACCAATCAAGATGCTAAAAGCACTAGATCATATATCAGCCGTGCGGTGCTTTGGTGAAGGACTGTAGTCATGACTGAAATGTGACACAGTAAAGTTGACTACTATATTTATACTCAGAATCCTGTTTCAGCTGTGATCAGACTATCCTCAAATTAGAAGAGACTGTTTAGCCTGTTGGGTCAGTGAGTGTGGTCGTTCTGCACCTTCTGTCATGGAAACTGCATGTACTTCACTTTTGTCTCACTGGGTGTCTCACTCAGTCTAAAGAAGCCAGCTAGTGGCTGCTGCTCACTGGCAGGAGAGCGTGAGCAGACTGGTGAAGTCCAGGCAGTGCTGGGTGGAGGGGGGAAGTGACTCTGAGCTTGTTGGAACACGCTTTACCAAGTGTCTAAATTCAAATTTGGAATAATTTACCATTTAAATGTGAGTTATGAATCACAATTTACCAAATTGTAAATTCCAATTCTGAATATTAACTCATAGAGTGATTTAAATTATTTGTACCATTTCAGTTGACTTTTTTTGTTGCTTTTAACTGAGTGCTGGGCTTGGCTGATAACTGCTAATTCACTGATTGAAACCCATAACCTTTTGTTGTGCTAATATGTTAGAGATGTGGTGTTAGAGATGTGGTGTTAGAGATGTGGTGTTAGAGATGTGGTGTTAGAGCACTCCAGCCTGTCACTCATACTAACTGTGTCCCTTTAGCTTTACGTGGGTGGAAATGCTGCTCTCATCAGCCAGAAACTGGCTTCCTATCCAGAGGTGATGGTAGGTGGGAAGTCCCTGTTAAGGCTGTTCTCTAGTCTGTTTTAGTCTCCTGTTTGTACAAATCATCAGCACATATAAAATACTTTATAACCCCATGCCTAGACTAACTAATAATGTATGAAATGTGTACAAGTCTACTTCATACATGATCTCTGTGAGAGCGTGGTCCCTGATAGTAAGCCTGCTGTTCAGGTTCTGCTGTGTGGACCTGTGGGACCTAAACTACATGAGATGCTGGACGAGCAGATAGTTGTTCCTCCTGAATCTCTGCAGGAGATGGATGAATATCACCTCATCCTGGAGTACAAGGCAGGTAAGATGCTATGACACTTTCCCATTAAAACTATCAGCCCTAGATGAATGTGAGCGGGTGGAACGGCAGACACGTCATGTGACTTGCCAAAATGACCCACAGTTTAAATGGGAGTGCTTCACATTCTTGTGAAGGTGTGCCCCACAGGTCTGTACTTGTGACTCATCTTGGTGTGTGTGCCTTCATTATCAGTGCCATGTCTAATGTTTCAGTTGTCACTGTTTGGTTCAGCCTGGAAGTGACTGTATTCTGCCAGTTCTGCATCATGATGTATGATTTGAAGTGTTTCTTCTCCTGTGTGCCTCCTCAGGGGAGCAGTGGGGCCAGACTCGAGCACCACAAGCCAACCGCTTCATCTTCTCTCACGATGTGTCCAACGGGGAGATGCGGGCGCTGAAGGCGTTTGTGTCGAGCC
The DNA here is from genome assembly GCA_030340665.1 of Neosalanx taihuensis. NCBI lineage: Eukaryota > Metazoa > Chordata > Actinopteri > Osmeriformes > Salangidae > Neosalanx > Neosalanx taihuensis. Next base: position 19,641,512 of record CM059290.1, read on the forward strand.
TGGAGGAGTTCCAGCCTGACCTGGTGGTTCTGTCAGGCCTCCACATGATGGAGGGCCAGGGAAGAGACGTCTGGGACGAGAAACTCAAGGAGGTCTGTCACTCACTACCACCTAAAGAGGACAGCATGTTGGTCCTCTGCTTAGAGACTTAGAGACCTTCTGAGCATCAGTGTGTGTGTTGGTGGGGGAGAGCTGTGATATCTGGGATGTTTCTGGGTTTGAATGCTGCTGGTGATATCTGGGATGTTTCTGGGTTTGAATGCTGCTGGTGATATCTGGGATGTTTCTGGGTTTGAATGCTGCTGGTGATATCTGGGATGTTTCTCTGTTTGAATGCTGCTGGTGATATCTGGGATGTTTCTGGGTTTGAATGCTGCTGGTGATATCTGGGATGTTTCTGGGTTTGAATGCTGCTGGTGATATCTGGGATGTTTCTCTGTTTGAATGCTGCTGGTGATATCTGGGATGTTTCTGGGTTTGAATGCTGCTGGTGATATCTGGGATGTTTCTCTGTTTGAATGCTGCTGGTGATATCTGGGATGTTTCTGGGTTTGAATGCTGCTGGTGATATCTGGGATGTTTCTGTGTTTGAATGCTGCTGGTGATATCTGGGATGTTTCTCTGTTTGAATGCTGCTGGTGATATCTGGGGTGTTTCTGGGTTTGAATGCTGCTGGTGATATCTGGGATGTTTCTGTGTTTGAATGCTGCTGGTGATATCTGGGATGTCTCTGGGTTTGAATGCTGCTGGTGATATCTGGGATGTTTCTCTGTGTTTGAATGCTGCTGGTGATATCTGGGGTGTTTCTGGGTTTGAATGCTGCTGGTGATATCTGGGATGTTTCTGGGTTTGAATGCTGCTGGTGATATCTGGGGTGTTTCTGGGTTTGAATGCTGCTGGTGATATCTGGGATGTTTCTGGGTTTGAATGCTGCTGGTGATATCTGGGATGTTTCTGTGTTTGAATGCTGCTGGTGATATCTGGGGTGTTTCTGGGTTTGAATGCTGCTGGTGATATCTGGGATGTTTCTGGGTTTGAATGCTGCTGGTGATATCTGGGATGTTTCTGGGTTTGAATGCTGCTGGTGATATCTGGGATGTTTCTGTGTTTGAATGCTGCTGGTGATATCTGGGGTGTTTCTGGGTTTGAATGCTGCTGGTGATATCTGGGATGTTTCTGGGTTTGAATGCTGCTGGTGATATCTGGGATGTTTCTGGGTTTGAATGCTGCTGGTGATATCTGGGGTGTTTCTGGGTTTGAATGCTGCTGGTGATATCTGGGATGTTTCTGGGTTTGAATGCTGCTGGTGATATCTGGGATGTTTCTCTGTTTGAATGCTGCTGGTGATATCTGGGATGTTTCTGGGTTTGAATGCTGCTGGTGATATCTGGGATGTTTCTGGGTTTGAATGCTGCTGGTGATATCTGGGATGTTTCTCTGTTTGAATGCTGCTGGTGATATCTGGGATGTTTCTGGGTTTGAATGCTGCTGGTGATATCTGGGATGTTTCTCTGTTTGAATGCTGCTGGTGATATCTGGGATGTTTCTGGGTTTGAATGCTGCTGGTGATATCTGGGATGTTTCTGTGTTTGAATGCTGCTGGTGATATCTGGGATGTTTCTCTGTTTGAATGCTGCTGGTGATATCTGGGGTGTTTCTGGGTTTGAATGCTGCTGGTGATATCTGGGATGTTTCTGTGTTTGAATGCTGCTGGTGATATCTGGGATGTCTCTGGGTTTGAATGCTGCTGGTGATATCTGGGATGTTTCTCTGTGTTTGAATGCTGCTGGTGATATCTGGGGTGTTTCTGGGTTTGAATGCTGCTGGTGATATCTGGGATGTTTCTGGGTTTGAATGCTGCTGGTGATATCTGGGGTGTTTCTGGGTTTGAATGCTGCTGGTGATATCTGGGATGTTTCTGGGTTTGAATGCTGCTGGTGATATCTGGGATGTTTCTGTGTTTGAATGCTGCTGGTGATATCTGGGGTGTTTCTGGGTTTGAATGCTGCTGGTGATATCTGGGATGTTTCTGGGTTTGAATGCTGCTGGTGATATCTGGGATGTTTCTGGGTTTGAATGCTGCTGGTGATATCTGGGATGTTTCTGGGTTTGAATGCTGCTGGTGATATCTGGGGTGTTTCTGGGTTTGAATGCTGCTGGTGATATCTGGGATGTTTCTGTGTTTGAATGCTGCTGGTGATATCTGGGATGTCTCTGGGTTTGAATGCTGCTGGTGATATCTGGGATGTTTCTGGGTTTGAATGCTGCTGGTGATATCTGGGATGTTTCTGGGTTTGAATGCTGCTGGTGATATCTGGGATGTTTCTCTGTTTGAATGCTGCTGGTGATATCTGGGGTGTTTCTGGGTTTGAATGCTGCTGGTGATATCTGGGATGTTTCTGTGTTTGAATGCTGCTGGTGATATCTGGGATGTTTCTCTGTGTTTGAATGCTGCTGGTGATATCTGGGGTGTTTCTGGGTTTGAATGCTGCTGGTGATATCTGGGATGTTTCTGGGTTTGAATGCTGCTGGTGATATCTGGGGTGTTTCTGGGTTTGAATGCTGCTGGTGATATCTGGGATGTTTCTGGGTTTGAATGCTGCTGGTGATATCTGGGATGTTTCTGTGTTTGAATGCTGCTGGTGATATCTGGGGTGTTTCTGGGTTTGAATGCTGCTGGTGATATCTGGCATGTTTCTGGGTTTGAATGCTGCTGGTGATATCTGGGATGTCTCTGGGTTTGAATGCTGAGCTCCTGCTGTGTTCTGTACCTCAGGCAGTAGCTTCCATTTCTGATGTGCGAAGTCAAGTCCCCATTCACCTGGAGCTGGCAAGCATGACGGATAAAGACTACATGAACCGTGTCGTGCAGGAGGTAAATGTGTAGGTTTAACACTGGGGGGGAAGTCAGATCCCCCCTTATAGCAACAGTGTTTGAGTAACAACATCCAGACATGACAGTCATTGACATTCAGCAGGCAGAGACCGTATTGGAACATGATTGTTGACTGCTGATGCCTACTAAGGCTGCGGTGCTGCTGTTTCCTGTTAGCAGGTCATACCTATGGTGAGCTCCATCGGCCTCAACGAGCAGGAGTTGCTGTTCCTGTCCCAGGCTGGTTCAGGCCCTCACTCAGAGCTGCCCTCCTGGAGGGGCATCCCAGACGTGGGCTGTGTCAGCGACATCCTGCTGTGGATCCTGGAGACCCACGGTCACAGTGACCCTGAGGCTGAAGCTGATCTGACCCGTATCCACTTCCACACCCTGGCGTACCACGTCATGGCCACGGTCAACGGACACTGGGACAACCAGCCGGCGGCCGTCATGGCGGGCGCTCGTGTCGCCAGCACGCAGGCCTGCGGCCTCCAGACGGTCGACGTCAACAAGGTAGTTCTGAAAGCCCCGCTGGAGTTCTACAGCTCCAACCAGGAGCCGAGGGAGAGCCTGACCCTGAACCCAGGTGACCCTGTGACCGTGTGGCGCCGTGGCAACGTGACTTTCTACCTCACACCTGTGCTGGTTTGTAAGGAGCCTCTGAGGACAGTGGGGCTTGGGGATGCCATCTCTGCAGAGGGCCTGCTGTACTCTGAAATGAAGCAGCAGCAGCCATTTCTAGATTAACCCTCCTTTAACAGCACAGTGGGAGTGGACTTATGTGACATCACAGTCATGTGACAGTCTGGGGTTTAGCTCAGTTGATGATGGTTCGTTTTTAAGATATTTGGACACAAACACACACTGCACCAACATGTACTGTGCCTTGATAAAGAAGCCCCTCCCCCATCATGCTTCCCTCATTCAGTAACATCCAGTCTTCCATTTTTTATTGATTAAATCAAAGGTACATTGTGTAGAACATTTTAGTTAAAAGAGTCTTTGTGGAACAGGTATTAGATATAAATAAGTATAATGCACATTGTGTCAAATTGCAGGGTTTCCAACCATTAGAATAATTTAAACTCTTAAGTGTGTTAAATACAATTCCCCCCCCCCCTACTTCTCAAAGTCTGGTCAACATTAGGCTTATGGTCTCATAGATTATATATCTCATAACATTCACTTTGCAGTTGAACAAGTGCAGTACAGAGCATATCTAGGCCAACGGATGATAACTTACTAGGAGTCGACACTCATTAAATTACAATGAAGATAGTATTTAATAAAAAATCCTCATACAATTATTAAAGTACAGAATGGCTCAATGGAAGCTGTGATGTGCTGCTGTAGAGGAAGGGGTTGGTCTCATTATGCAGGCATGGAAATAATATGCTGAACAATCTGGATCATTCTGTTAGGTGATAATAGAAATATCATATTGGACAGAGACTCTGTACTTCCTGTTCAAGCAGCATGCTGGTCTTGCCACATTTTTTATTTTTATTTTCTTATATTTTTTTTGTCACATTCATAAACGTTCTATAAAGAAAATGATGAGAGAAGATCAGTAATCTACCTAAACCCTGACACCCCCCCCCCCAAAAACCATCCTAACATGCATCTCTAATGCAGCTTGACTTTGTAAGCAGTTTTGCACAAAGCTATCAGATAAAGTTTTCATCACTGCAGACACTCCAGACAGACTTCCAATTCTATGCAAAATCCATATTGGAGTAAATCTGAGTGGCCATGGAGGATAGAACCTGGTGTGTATCTTACTGTTCTCTCACAAGGCAGTGCACCACACCATAATCATTTTAACAGATGCTAACTAAATACGTTTATTTCTCTTCTCATAAATCCTGAATACTCCTAAAACTGTCCTTGGGAATAATGTGTAGAAACGATGTATTCATGTGTAGCAAAGATGGCAGCAACAGTTTTTGACTGCAAATAAGTTCTTATATATTTTTCTCGTGAACCATCCATTTGAATCACTCCAGAACTAGTGTGCCTAACCATAGAATATTATATTTCCACGAGACATTTAAGTTGAAAGATGGTAAAAAGGCATCTGAGGTGGTCAGAAGTTTAGTTGGTTAAAAGGCCAACTAAGAACCAACACCAGCCCCCCTGGCAGGATAAAGTAGGCTGTGAACATTGACCTGATCTGGACATTTACTAGACCGTCCTCTGGAACATTTCACAGCTGTAGAACATTTCTTCACCCAGCGTTCCTCATCTTAGTCATCAGTATGTTTGACTCTCACCACATTATCACATCATTGACATTTTAGTCTTTTACCATTTCACCTGTCTTGCTTGCCTAGTCACAGTGAAGGTTAGCAGCTAGCATTACCTCTAAGCCTTGTTAGGCTCATTTCTTTCTTTCTTTTTGCTAGTATTTTGGTTAGTTTATGCTGTTATGGTTACTGCATGATTGTATTTGGTTGGTGGAATGTCCTCCAACAGATTGGAAGTATCAGATAACTGCATCACTGTTATAGAGCAGTGGACTCTCAGCTTGTCTGTTGCACTAAGGAGTCTTAATGTGAAGTTTGGATGAGAGAATGAATCATTTGACCTCCATTCCTGAAGATAAAGATGGTTTTAACTCAGATGACAGCTCTCCTGGTACCTGAGATTAAATCTGTTCAGTCAGTATTATGTTAAGGCTTCTTAATAAGTTTTAACTAAGTTGGTACCCTTTAAACATACATGGTTCTTTTGGTAACCAGACAGTCTGTACTTACACTACATGATTATAGGGAATACAACTTTTTTGTGTGTGACCAATTGTACTGTTAAGATAAAAAGAAAATGTAAAGTACATATATTTTTTGTTGGGCCCTACCTCTTGTTTGGATGTATGTCTTTACATTCTGTAATAACTGTTTACCATTAGCTAACCATTCTCATTGTGTCAAGAAGGCTGACCAATTCAGATTAAAAGTACTGCTCGGATTAAAAACTGCTCGGATTTAAGTGTTTTTCTCTGGTGCTTGTTTAAAAATTGTATATAAAAAATCGCATTTAAAATGTGAGTGGATTCAAGTCAGTTGTAAATACTGGACGCCTTATTAATACTTTTCACCCACAGCTCTGCAGTGTCCAGCATACCTGACCTGACCTCCATCCTCTGACCCTGACTGCATAAATCACGAGCGCTTTACGCGTTACAACTTTCCATTGGCTTTCAGAATGAAAGGTGAACCAATCAAATTGCAGTTCGTCTCCTAGTCGATGAGTTTCGTGTTTGAAATGGGCGTGGTTAAGCTCTCAATAGGCGTGGTTAAGATCCCAATGGGCGTGGTTAAGCTCCCATAGCTCCTCCGGTCTCCTCCCCGGATCTCCACTTCTCTCCCCCGGCACATATAGGGCAGCCGCCACGGCTACACTTTCACTGGTTCATGGTTCGTATCTACGAGAAGAGGATGAAGTTTCTAGTGGCTGTTACAGTTATAGTGGGATCGGTGGTTTTTCTGCTGTTTCCCAGTGGATCAGACGCTGATGAGAAGAAGAAAGGACCTAAAGTGACGTCAAAGGTAAGAGAAGCTGCTGCTGCAGTAAGATACAGTCTGTCAGCTGTTATACAATGTTAGGTTGCCAATAAGGTTGCCTGTCCAAACTAATGACAATCATATCATTTCAGGCATCTTTAAATCTTTAGTCTATATCGAAATATTTGCAAACAGAACTTTGTGTGCATGAACTCAACACTAATATGAGGAATGTGCAGGATTAACAGCGCGCGACCAAACCTGTAAAATATGGAATTTGAAATGTGACATCTTTAAAAATGAATAACATGCCAGTTCAACTACATATTTTTTGCAACACTCTATGATGCAACCTAAAAAAATGCATTAAATGAAGCCATTGTGGTTAAAACCTTAACAGAGCATTAGTGTAGCGGAAAATAACAAGCTAGTTAGTTAGCCGCCTAGCATGGCCACGTCGCCTCGCGCTGCTGGGCCTGCACTTCCTGTCTCCTCATGGTCCATTTCCGGTAGCAAGGGAAGGATGGAGGCTGTTTTTTAAACTTTCATATTTAGATTATTTTGAATGACTTGCTGTTTAACGTATGAACTTCTACCCTGCAGGTTTATTTTGACATCCGAATTGGAGACGAGGATGTTGGACGGATTGTTATCGGTTTGTTTGGGAAGACTGTTCCCAAAACAGCAGAGAACTTCATGGCCTTGGCGACTGGAGAGGTACAGTAGGATTATTCATAAATAAGAATACATGTAATTTAGATATTATTAATTATATATATTATATGTTAATAATTATGTTATTATTCATGATCATGTATCCCCCTTACAGCAGTGTCTGCTGATATTCTGCCCCAAATGTTTGTGTTGATGTAAATAAATATGTACTTATGCCAGTCCAACTGTTTCTGATCTGATGTGTTTATTCATCTCTTAAACAGAAAGGATTTGGCTACAAGGGCAGTAAATTCCACCGCGTTATCAAGGACTTCATGATCCAGGGAGGAGATTTCACCCGTGGAGATGGAACTGGAGGTAAATAGCCGTTTTTGTGATATTTAACAACAAAAAAAACTCTAGTCATGTGGCTGAGTGGGTAAGGAGTCGGGTTAGTACTCAGAAGGTACCTGGTTCGAACCCTGGCTGAGCCAACATGATGTTGTGTCCTTGGGCAAGGCACTTCACCCTACTTGCCTCAGGGGGAATGTCCCTGTACAGACATGTATGTTTCTCTGGAGAAGCGCGTCTGCTGAATTATTGTATAAACTGTTAATATTGTCTCTGTCTTTGTAGGTAAGAGTATCTATGGTGACCGGTTCCCTGATGAGAACTTCAAGCTGAAGCACTATGGTCCAGGTTGGCTCAGCATGGCCAATGCAGGCAAGGACACCAACGGATCCCAGTTCTTCATCACCACCATCCAGACCCCCTGGCTGGACGGGAAACATGTGGTGTTCGGAAAGATCCTGGAGGGCATGGTAAGGGTCTGCACATGTGCAGAGGCTCGTCCAACTTGACATGAGTTCATCTATCTATGAGTCATTTATCCAGAGCGATTTCCAGCAAAGTACAGGGACATTCCCTGCTTAATCATCAGTCTTGTTTTTAACAAGGATTCAAGCAGAAGGTCTCGATGATGTAGTTACATAAATACGTCTGTGATACTAGATAACTAACAAGTAGTTTCTTAGGAAACATGTAGTGTAAGTACAGACTGTCTTGGTCATTTATGTAAAAGTGTATTCAAAACATCCCAAAGCAATATGTCTGCTGCATTAGTATTTACCTGATTTTAACCTGCGTCTCCAGGATGTGGTGAAGAAGATCGAAGCCACAAAGACAGACGGGCGGGACAAACCTCTGAAAGACGTCAGCATCCATGACTCCGGCACGATAGCAGTGGAAAAACCGTTTGCCATTGCTAAAGAGTAAAAATGGCTACTGAGTCCATCCAGGGAGCAGGACTGAGGGGATGGGGGGGGGAGGGGGGGTGGAAACTAATAACATCGTGTTTATTTCAGTCTTCTTCTTTGTGAGATCCTGATGAGTCGTCTCCTGTGCTGGAGGCAGCCTCTCAGGGCCTGACAGTGCCAGAACAGACCACTAGGTGGTGCACTGGGGTTATTTCCAATAAGGCATTCCATCAAGTCGATCAACTTTTGTGTGGTAATTTTATAAGGGATCTTTATTAAAAGATTCTGATTTTTGTTAGTAAAGTGTGGACAGTTTTTCTTCTTCAGTTTTCACTGACACAGGTGAAGTGATGCTGCATGCAAGGTCTAATACTCAAGGAAAACCCAATAAACCATTGATACCAATGACAATTTCACTAAAAGAATGATCATATCATGACATTTATTAATTTGGCATGGACAAGGCATTCAAATGTATTCAATTATGAAAATTTGAATGCACCAGGATGCTGTGTTTAAAGATAGCATGTGTTGAGGCTGGAGGGATGGGATGGGGCTACGCTGGAGGGCAGGGATGGGGCTAGGCTAGAGGGCAGGGATGGGGCTATACTGGAGGGCAGGGATGGGGCTAGGCTGGAGGGATGGGATGGGGCTAGGCTGGAGGGCAGGGATGGGGCTAGGCTGGAGGGATGGGATGGGGCTAGGCTGGAGGGCAGGGATGGGGCTAGGGTGGAGGGCTGGGATGGGGCTAGGCTGGAGGGCAGGGATGGGGCTAGGCTGGAGGGATGGGGCTAGGCTGGAGGGATGGGATGGGGCTAGGCTGGAGGGCAGGGATGGGGCTAGGCTGGAGGGCTGGGATGGGGCTAGGCTGGAGGGCTGGTGTTGGCTGAGAAGCTAACTCGTATGTCTCTGTGGTATAAACCCTGAAGAACTCCGTCCGTAACAATATCAGGAAGATCTGTTACAGGGGAACAAAGATGATCTGTTACAGGGGAACAAAGAGCTGGAGAAATATAAAGCATCTTTTGGGTGTAGCTGTGTCTCCAGTGGCTGTCCTACCTGAGACAGAGGCTGGGAAATAAGGATCCTTACTGAATCCTAACACATCACGTTGCTGCTGACAGCTGAGGAAGGGGAAAGGTGTTTGAATTGAATTCTGGTTTATTTTCTTCTACTTTGACTATAAAGCTATTTGGACCAATACACAAACTGGGGCGATCCCAAGATTAATACAAATAAACTTAACAACTGGCCAGAGCATATAATTACTACATCAACAGTTTTAATAATGACTTCTGGAAGGATTTGATCCAACAAGCCACATGCAAACACTTCATATTGGGGGTAAAATAACATCCATGACTCTGGGTGGATGGTTGGATTACTTGTATCTTTAGGATCATATATACAGTCTCAGATTCATGATGTTCTTACCTGTAACTCTGAGGACACATGTTGTCCAGTGACCTGCAATGAAAGGAATAATGTATTTGTTCACACTGATTGGACTCCATATGGTCATGTCAAAGTGGAGGGATGGTTGTGTGTCGGTTGTGTGGTGGTTGTATGGTGGTTGTGTGTTGGTTGTGTGGTTGTTGTGTGGTGGTTGTGTGTTGGTTGTGTGGTTGTGACTGGGAGGAAACCTACTCCAGACTGCCCAGCTTGCTTTCTGAGTAGAAGTGGATGATATGGAGAAAATCCAGTAGAATCTGTGGAATCTTTTCATTTTGGTAGAAGATGTTCTACACACAGAGGCCAGTGTTAACAGGACAGACAAACAACTATGCTCTTCATTATATAAAATATGCAGCAGAATTAAGGCTATTTAGATATCAGCTTTAGGGAGAATTGTGTGGACAGTAGATCACAAGTCAAGTTAAAACTTCTGAAATGTAAATTCTAATTAGTATATTACTGCAGTCCATCCAATAATAACCCAGATGATACTAAATACCAAGTCTTTACATGGATTTTAACACATGTATGTGTTTTAATAGCATCAAAATGAATGTTAAAACCTGTTAAAACTATTTAAAACCTGATCTAAATCGTAAGCATGTTTCATACCTGAAGGTAATATTCCAGTTCCTGTCTTCTCTGGTCCAAAGGTTTCGTTCTTAGATGAGTTTGTCTCTTGGTGGGGAAGTCTGGTGTTGCTATGATCTTCCTCAGCTACACAAACGTCAAGTCAAAATAGAATCCTTCAGGACTTTTATTTTACTATTTAAAGCAGCTGCTTGAATCTGACTTGAGATCAGCTTTTATTTTATTATGGATGTTTCTATTGAAATCCACAGTTCTTCTCTTTTTGGTCACATGACGCACCTTTCTGTGCAGGTTCTGGAATTCACTGTATCTTCTCAGTACAAAGTGTTTCCTCCCGTTGAACAGGATCTCAACTCTGAAGCGCTGGAACAGTAAAGTGTTCAGGGTGTGTTGGGTTTGTGTGTTGGGTTTGATGATGCAGCTCAACACTTCACATTAATTCACTCTAACACAGTTCCTGCTGATGTGACAGCAGCTGGTCCACCTCCATAGACCAAACTTTCTGAATGAACTACAGTCATTATGTCTGGACATACATAGTAGAGATAAAACTGAAAGACACGTACAATTTTGTTGTTATAGAATGTAAATATATGTATATATAAAATATTTGATCATGGATGTGTTAAGCTGACTTAAGAGTTGATGCTCTTGCCCAGAAGACATCAGTCTCTCTAAGCATACCATTATCAAATCAGTGCTTATAGAGGTAACTGGCTTCAACATTTGGTAGTTTCCAAGGAGACCCATGACCCTTTAGACTAACTGGGTTGTTGGCCCAGAGGAATGTTAGATCACATGTCTGAGACACTGGCCATGGGAAAGCAGACAGATTCAAGTTAAATACTTACCTGATTAAAGATTCACAAATTGAACGCAACACTTTATATGCATAAATACATAAACTAATATTTATGACAAATTGTAAAAATGTGTGAATCACCACATTTCAAAACAAAAAATATATTGAAGAAAAATATCTATTGAAGTAACTGAAAGTTTTTTGTAGTTTGTGTTTTTTTGTGTGTTTTTTAAAAGTTAAAAGTTTAAACTGCGTCAAAGGTGTCGAACCTGGACCAGGTAAAGGTGTTTTAGTGAAACAGTAGCATATCATAAGCACGAAATACTGACAAATAAATAAGAACCTCATATTTTAGTTTTCCAAACCGTCACAACCACGGTTAGTTTGTAGGTTTCTGAACATTGTTTTCTGCTTAATAGTCTTTAGTCTGTTTATTCGACATTATTCCCCTGCTTTCCTCCCCTCAGCGTTGAACACTTCCTACTTTAAAGTTTGAACACCTTGCATAATAGGGGCCAAAGGAATCGTGTAGGTGTATTTAAATACATTCAAATTAAAAAGTCGATTAAACAAACGATCTCCTAATGTGTATACCCCCCCCCCCCCTTAAATTAAATCGCTGCTAAATTGTGACCAGGTCGAGGTTTAGGTTACCTGAGAAAACATGTTTGTCAAGGTAAGAATGTTGGTCAGAATAACTAAGACTAAGTATTCTTACCTTTCTTAACTTCCCCCCCTCGTCCACCTCCTTCTGCAGAGATGGGATCAAGATTCCGATCATGGTGGATTCAGATCCTGTCTGCTTCACTCAGCCTGGTGACAGCTGATGCAGTCTGCGAGTCCTGCCGGTCTGATGCAGTCCTGCTGGTCTGATGCAGTCCTGCTGGTCTGATGCAGTCTGTGAGTCCTGCTGGTCTGATGCAGTCCTGCTGGTCTGATGCAGTCTGTGAGTCCTGCCGGTCTGATGCAGTCCTGCTGGTCTGATGCAGTCTGTGAGTCCTGCCGGTCTGATGCAGTCCTGCTGGTCTGATGCAGTCCTGCTGGTCTGATGCAGTCTGTGAGTCCTGCTGGTCTGATGCAGTCCTGCTGGTCTGATGCAGTCCTGCTGGTCTGATGCAGTCCTGCTGGTCTGATGCAGTCTGTGAGTCCTGCTGGTCTGATGCAGTCCTGCTGGTCTGATGCAGTCTGTGAGTCCTGCTGGTCTGATGCAGTCCTGCTGGTCTGATGCAGTCTGTGAGTCCTGCTGGTCTGATGCAGTCTGTGAGTCCTGCTGGTCTGATGCAGTCTGTGAGTCCTGCTGGTCTGATGCAGTCTGTGAGTCCTGCTGGTCTGATGCAGTCTGTGTGTCCTGCTGGTCTGATGCAGTCTGTGAGTCCTGCTGGTCTGATGCAGTCTGTGAGTCCTGCTGGTCTGATGCAGTCTGTGAGTCCTGCTGGTCTGATGCAGTCTGTGAGTCCTGCTGGTCTGATGCAGTCTGTGAGTCCTGCTGGTCTGATGCAGTCTCACACCTTTCTCACTTCTCCATACAGGGGAAGTTCAGAATAGTTCTGATGTGAAAGTAACTGTTCTCCTCCACGCTTTCTGATCCAGTTGACTTTCAGTAACTGAGTTGGTTTCACTTCTTAAAGTAGCTGAACCACGAGGTTAATGTTACCAAAATAATTCCATGTTCCAAAATAAAAAATGTCCTAAAACAAATCTTAATGGCAACACACTCTTAACACAATATCAGAGATGGGAAGGAAAACATTACTGTTTTTATTAAGACTTTTTACAGTTTTTAAACATGTTACATTTGATACCTTTTAAACATTGTTGTGCTTCTACTTGAGTGAAGGAGTGTGTACTGCTGCCATCTGTGGAAGTCAAGCACAAGCTGAAGCTTCACTCTGAATAAAACACCAGAGACCAAAGAGAGTTGAACTACAAATTATATTTTATTTTAAGCAATATTGGCAGTGTCATCAAGAAGTTAAAAAAAGAAGAAATAAGCCCATGTGACCTTAGATACAGAACTGTTGTCTTTGAATCTGCTCTGGTCAAAACATTGTGACAGATATTATCACAGGTGATGCTCTGATTCAACATGTGGCCACGACACTAGAGTTTCATATCAGCTGTAATTTAGAGTCAGTCACCTGCTGACTGGTTAGCTCAGTAATACATGTTTAGGATTCCTCTGTGAGCGTTAAGATATACATTTATTCCAAGTCAACATGTACAGTAAGGTATACTTATTTTCAACAAGTTTGCATTATTTATGAAATCAGAGTATAATAGTTGTAATCATTGGCTCAGAGCCTTTATTAGGTGGTTGTTTGATCAAATCACAACCAAATAATTTGTCATTACATTGTGAGTTGGCCATCACGACTGGAGAGGTCTGGCTAATCAATAACTGCTGACAGTCAAGTAGACCAACATCATTACAAAGGAAAAACATGACTTGGTAAACCAGGGTTAACAATGTCTGTTACAGACAGAGAACTCCAAAACAATGAAGTAAAGGGTTGGGCTGCATGGCTGCACACACGACTGCATGGCTGCATGGCTGCATGGCAATGCAAAGAAACAGTACTTAAAGAAGCAAAGAGAGATTAGAGAAAAGAGGCTAGAATTGACAATCACCCACACTGGATTTTCCTGCTTCTCACCTATTGTGTACTGGATGCAGTGAAGAGTGTGTGTGTGTGTGTGTGTGTGTGTGTGTGTGTGTTGGAGGTTAGGGTATTTTGAACAACTATGGAGTTGTGTTGACAACTATATTGTTTTTGTAAGTTCTTCTTCTACTGCATTCAAACTGTTCTGGATGGTGGCTGTGTTATCTGAATGGATGTTTACTGTGAGACATGAACAGTGACATTAATCATATCAAAAAGTGTCAGAATAGAACTCCATGGGGAACTACATGTGTCTATTAGTTACGCCTCCCAAATGATGCCACCTGGCTTCAGGCATCAGCACATCTGAAACAGATTAAGATTCAGACAGCTAATCATGACCACGCTCGCTGCATGGCAACTAACTAGGTTTTCACACAGATATCAAAGCTCTGTAGCGCTTGATCTTTCAATTAGGTCCCATTTGAAACCTCAACACTTTGTGTGACAAGATAAGTCAGATGTAAACAATATGCATGGCAGAGGTGTAAGATCTCTGGATGCAGCAATGTCCTACACCTGGAGAAAACACACCTGTGGAATCATTCACTACATTTATAAAGACGCATACAAACACACATCCACATCCATCGCACAAGACCGTAATATTTGTTTATCCAATAAGAAAATATATGTGGCAAGTTAAATGAAAAATATACAATTATTAATACAAGAATTAGTGAAGAGTTATATATATATTTTTAGGGTGATTAAAAACTTGATTGTAATATATTTTTCCCTTTCTAGAACGTCCTCGTGTTCTATCCTTGGTTCTATCCTCAGGTTCTAGAAGAGGTCATGTGTTTGAAAAGGCCACCTTCTGTGTTGTCTTCCTGAATTCTGGAAGAAGGCCAAATCATGCGATGGCTTTGGCCTCTGGTAAGAACGCCTCCCAGTACTTTATCAACTAAAACAAAGAAGAAGAAAACAGGATTACATTACATCCTCATGTTCTATTACATCCTCTGCTGGAAATGTTCAATGTTTACTTTCCTTATATATATTTTTCCTCCCAGATATTGATGATGTAATGCAGTGAATAACTTCAGTTAGGATTATGATGTTACTTTGGTTCATGAGCAGGAAGTTACCTGTTGCTGAGATGTCAGAAGAGACTCCAGATATTTGACAATCAGTCTTTTGAAATCTCTAGCCTTCTCTTTCTGCAAAATACAAAAAAAACAGACAATAATAAATTCACAAGTACTGAAATTATAAATAAGGACTATTATGCTAAATTCACATCAGACCCAAATTTGTGCGGTAAAATTCTCAAAGTGGAGTCTAGTTAGGTGCTCGTACATTTAAAGTACCAAAGTATGTTCAGACGCAAATTTGTGAGTTTAAAGTCTAAACTGCACTGAACTGCTAGCAAGGTGATCATCGTCGTTTCATCAATGAAAAATACATTTCTATGAACAAATCATTTCTTCCACCCAGGCAACCAAGAAAAGCAGATCATTGTTGTACCTCAAAGCGGAGGACTTCCTTGCGGACGGTAGCAGAAACTCTGTCAAAGTCTCTCTCATATTGAGTCACCTTGGCTTCCCACTGGAAAAAACAAGCGGATGAAAGAGGAGTTTTACACTGATGACAACATGATGGTCACATGTGTTTCTCTCTTTCTCCCCCTTTACTGTCCCATCATCACAGAGAACATTTGCAAAGACGGCAAGTCATGAGCTTTGACCTTCAGCAGTGTTTTTCTGTGTGAGTGTGTTTGGAGATAAGCTTCTGAATCCTGTTCAGGGGTCATCCTTGTAAATCAAACTAGAGGAAATACCCTCCACTCATTTCTGACTGAGTCAGCAATATTTCCACCTGACTTACTACTGACAATGCTACAAAGTGGAGTTTATAATGCAGACAACATGTTTTCCTTTGTTAATCCGGTATATTGCAGACACCCTGTAATAGTCAACTGGATCTTTATTTCAGGTTGTGTCTTTACCTATCCTAGTGTGTCTGGTTGTGTGACTCATCCTTGGCAGCAGCAGGGTTTCGTACCTCTGAGATCTCCTCCTTGGCCTGTTGCAGCTTGTCCGGCTTGTTGGCCCACAGCAGTTTGGCTTCAATCTCACGTTTCTTCTGCAGCATGTTCTGAGCATCCTGCCAACGTTGCCACACTTTCATTCTCTGATCAAAAGACGCCTGTGGACACAGAGGAGAAGCTAACTGCTAACTGGACTGGAACAACATGGCGGTCCTGGATCACAGAAAAGCTTTATTGTTGTTGTTTAATCTCTATGGTTCGGACATCTGTCACCCTCAACTAAAACCACACTGCAACACACACAGAGCCTGTTAACACACACACACACACACACACACACACACACACACACACACACACACACAGCCGCCTCTTAAAACACATCAGGCTTCATATCACCTTGATGTTGGAATACTCACAACGTCTGATTCATTCATCTTGATGGTCATCTTACTGACACATTAGTTAGTAACTGATCAGTAATCAGGGCCATGTTGTGCTGTTAGTCTTTACCCTGACGGAGCCCAGCAGGCGGATGTAGTCAGCCAGCATCTCAGCAAAGCCAAACGAGTCGTTGGAGGCCTGATCTTGGTGAAGCTGTTCCATCTTATCCTCCACCTCAGCCAGCTGAGAGAGAGCACGGGACAGGGCGGTGTTGTCCTCAGAGCTGCCCAGCATGGCCACGCTCTTGGCAAAGCCAGCCGTGTTCACAGACAGCTCTGTGGCAGGAGAACACCAGAGGTTTGCATGAGGAGAAGAACACAATCCTGACCACATGAAGGAGGACAGAGTTGCTGCCAGACGGACCTTTCCTGTGGTTCACCAGAGACTCCACCATGATGTGCAGCTTCCTCAGCTGCTGGTCCTCACTCTCCACTTCCTGTAGCTTCTCCTCAAACCACTGCAACACACACACAGCCTGTTAACACACTGCAACACACACACAGCCTGTTAACACACTGCAACACACACACTGCAACACACACACAGCCTGTTAACACACTGTAACACACTGCAACACACACACACACACACACACACACACACACACACACACACACACACACACACACACACACACACACACACACACACACACACACACACACACACACACACACACACACACACACACACACACACACACACACACACACACACACACACACACACACACACACACACAGCCGCCTCTTAAAACACATCAGGCTTCATATCACCTTGATGTTGGAATACTCACAACGTCTGATTCATTCATCTTGATGGTCATCTTACTGACAGCATCTGTGGCCTTGGAGAGCATCTTCAGGAATCCAGCTCCACTCAGTGCATGTGTGCTCACAGCTCTGGGTAACTTCAACACAAACATCAACACTGCTTATATCTCTGACTGTGTCATGTGACAGGAAGTGGCCGGTCAGTTGTCCACCAGATGAGTACTCAATAAAATCTGTTTTGTGATGATCAGAAATTATTGGATGAGGAAAAAGCACAATATACTTCGTGCCTTCGTTAAGGAAACCTAACTGGTCAGCAAATGTATTCATGGAGCTCACCCGTAGAGCCGAACCTGTCTTAGCAGGGAAACATGCATCACTTACCTCCTCCCTCTCCAAGAACTCTCTGACATCAGGATCCTGCAGCAGAGAAGGGTGGCAGACGACCCGCTGCAGATATCTGACAGGTGACAAAACAAACAGAAGAAAAACATTTAATCCAGATGAGCAGTGAAGGAGCATCCTTAGTATCACCACACCTAACAACAGAGGTCAACAGCCTCTGCAGTCAAGGTGAAGCTACAGGCTTCTTAGTGGTGAAGTTCCAGCAGAAACCCTGAGGGCAGCTTGTTGTGGAAGCCTCACCTCTCTAGAGCTGCTCTCCTCCTCTCCACAAACTCTGCTGAAGAAGGATCTTCTTTCCCCACCTTCACCTTGGTCATGCCTGAGACAGAAGAACCATCAGAACACACACCTGTCCTGACTGTCCCACCGCCTACAGGCATGTTCCTCCCTTACCCAGAATGCTCTTCTCTGGGGGCGGGGGCACGATGAAGCCGTTGTTGGAGTGTTTCTCAGAGAGCTTCTCGTAGAGACCCAGGAAGTCACTGAAGCGTCTGCGTACTGTGAAGGTCTTACTGCGAAACATGGGGAGCGTGGTCTGAAAAGAAACACAAGAGTAAGACCTCCAATCATGGAACACAGCTTAAACTAACTCACAAGGTCAAATTGAACAAATGGTATTTTGATATGAAACAGAGGTTATGTGATTTCATCACTGCTGAATCTCTGAAGGTTTACCTGAGTGGAAACTTTGTATCCCATGTAAGCATTCATGCCATCACCTGTAAAATGACAAAAAGTAACAAACCTGGTTGAAAGACAGGCGTATAGACCTTTGTTAATGTGGATATTTACTTACATGTTTTCCATTGGATTAATTAAGTAACTCCCAACAGTTACTACCCAAAACACTTAGAGATAACTTAAATATGTTCTCCACTGGTATGGCCATAACTGCCTATTCACTAAGAGAGCTGGATGGTAAAGAATACTTCTTTATCTTACCCACTTTCTCTGGGTTTGTTATAGAGACATTAATCTCAAATTTGTCTCCACTTTCCTCCTCTTCCTCCTCCTCCAACTGTGAGAAAGAACAGAAATGCAAAACGTTTACATATAAAATGATCTAAAGTTACAGCCAGTTTGATTGAATGCCTTGCGCACATCTCATGACTTCAAATGGATTAACTCATTAAGATGAACTAAAACTCCGAAGCCTCAGGCCAGAAAATCTTACAAAATGCCACACAGGTCATGTAAAAACATTGAATGCTTGTCAAAGCTTGACCTCGTCCTGGGCAGAGGCCTGTGGTTTTGGCCCGCTGGCTGTGGTGATGAGGGAAGGTGCAGACACAGCAGGGAGGGCTGCTGTCTCCTTGTGCTTCCTCTCTCCTCGAGGGCTGTCCAGAGACAGCTCCACTGTAGCTTCTGAAGACAGAATAAACACAAGGATGTAAGGTCACAAGTCTGCCACACATTAACTACACTTCTTCTTTTCTGATGGTACAAATAATCTGGTACTTCCACCATGTGTGTTGAAATGTTAAATTATTGTTTTGTATTTGCATGCTTTTCCACTTCCCGCTATTTTAGGTGTTGGGTATTGTTGTTGTGCACAATTATTAACTGATCAGTGGTTAAGGACAAACCTCTCCAATGCAGAAACTGACGCTGACAATGTTGTTTCCTACATATCAGAAAGTTTAACCAGCAAGAGTACCAACCTGCAAATATATCTGTGTCCTCTTCAGAATGGACTCCATTGGTCTTGGAGTTGGCACTGCTGGTAATGACAGCAGAGGCTGAGGACAAGCCTTCCTCTGCGAAGATATCTGATGCGTCCTCAGTAAAGCCATCACTCAGAGGCCCACTGATGTTACCCGCTTTAGCCTCAACTTGTTTCTTTCTGGGTTCCTCACTTATCGGAACGTTTGTGGCTTTCCTGGAGGTTCCACCTACTGGTTCATTGAACAGTTCCTCATCAGGGTCGTTGAATAAGCTGGTTTTCTGTGTCTTGGTGAGGTTCTTCTGTAATGGTTCGGTAAACAGATCGTTCCCTTCGTCTTCAAATAAATCACCTGCTGTATTGGAGGTCAGGTGTTTCTTGCCAGAGTTCTTGAGTGACAGTTCAGCAAAGAGGTCACCTGGTTCATCTTCAAATAGATCTCTTGAGGCCTCATTATCTTTGCTCAGACTCACTTCTGTGATCTCACTGACAGGCGCAATCTGAACCATCTCAGCTAGCGGGTCACTCTGAGGAACTGGTTCTTCTGGAACTGTTGAATCACTGAAGATGTCTAAAACTGGCTCACTCAATGCTTCAGTGACTGGTGCAGTCAATGCTTCAGTAACTGGTTCACTCAATGCTTCAGTGACTGGTTCACTCAATGCTTCAGTAACTGGTTCACTCAATGCTTCAGTGAGTGGTTCACTCAATGCTTCAGTGAGTGGTTCACTCAATGCTTCAGTGAGTGGTTCACTCAATGCTTCAGTGACTGGTTCACTCAATGCTTCAGTGAGTGGTTCAGTCAATGCTTCAGTGACTGGTTCACTCAATGCTTCAGTGACTGGTTCACTCAATGCTTCAGTGACTGGTTCACTCAATGCTTCAGTGACTGGTTCATTCAATGCCTCAGCCACTGCTTTGTCAATGTCATTCTGTGGTACGTCATCAGCATCAGTTGCTGGTTCACTATTCCATCCTTGTGGTGTCAGTAAATCTTCAATGTTCTCAGACAATTCAGCCACATCACATCCTGCTTCATTAATATCACCTGATTCTTTAGTTTCATCTTCTTTTACCTCAGTAACTTCTGTCTCTCCATCAGGGTTTTCAATCACATCTTCAGACAAATCAACAAGGTCACTTTCTAATTCTGTAATGTCAGTTGGCTCTTCAATGTCATCTTCTTTTACTTCAACAACATCTGTACTTTCATCTGGTTCTGTGCTGATGTCTTCAGACAAGTCAACGAGATCATTTAATGATCCCATGTTACTTGGTTCTTCAGCTTTTGGCACCTCAGTAACTTCTGTCTTTTCATCAGGTTTCTCGATCACATCTTCAGACAAGTCAACAAGGTCACTTTCTAATTCTGCAATGTTACTCGTTTCAACTTTCAGTAGTCCCACTTCATCTGTGAGATCACTGCTCATGTCATTGGCTGATGTATTGGTGAGAATATTCTCAATTTGGCGGACATGATGGGTTTTGGCTTCAGTGATCAGGTCAATAGTTGGATCTGTTTTGGAACTGCTGGGTTCTTTAAAAATGTCACTTTCTGGTGATGCAGGATCACTTTCAGCATCCAATGGATTGTTCTGTAAATAGAAAAAGAAATAATTAAATTAAATATGAACGCTCACATTTATTGGAACATAACAATTAAAAAACCTTCTGACACTCACTTTAGGATTTTTTTCAGAAGACAGAAAATGAATCAGTTAAAATTGATCAAAATAACTTTGCCTTATGCAATGACAAGTTGAAAGTTAATTAATTTCAGATTTTATTTAGAAATGACTCTAAAATCTGTCGTTTGAACTTTTGACAGTTTAAATGGGAACATCCTGGTTGCAGGTGACCCTGTGGACTCTCACATGACCAGGACCTGACACAGCAACACAGGAGGGGAACTACAGTGCAAACTAAACATAAAACTATCCTCAACACGGAGATTTCGTTGCCAGTTGACACAACACACAACTGTGCATTTAGCAAGGCAAGAACAAGTGAACTATGAAAGGGCGACATGCTAAAGAAGTTTATGCTGCTTCTGTAAATTAAGTTATATTAGATGTTAGAATGAGGTTTTATTCTTCAGTAGTTGCGGGGGGGTGGGCGGGGGGTTATATAAGACCTGCAAACAACTCTTTTCAATATCTAGTCCGAAGTGACTTTACACGTCAAAAACAGACCCAGCATCATAATGTGATAAATTAAAGATCAGATTCCGTCAATAACAGGACAGATCACAAGACAGTTTAGTCTCCTCAACAGAAGAGGCGGACCAACTTATTACTTTAAAGCCTAATTAGTGACTTTAAGACTGTTTGTATGTCTTTGTAATGCTGGCTGGTTAGTTCAGACAGCACAGATAAGAAGTTGTTGCAGACTAAAGACAGAAGCAGGATCCTGGTGAACTTCTGCAGATGGTAGATACATACTTAGTGTCACTAGTAGTAACTGATGCTAACCTGCTAGTTAGCTGCAAGAAATGAACTTAACTATCTGCACTGTCAGAAGATAAACTGTCTGTATTGTCAGAATGTAAACTATCTGATGTTCTTACTTGAGCAGCTCTTCACCAGCGGGCCTGGTTAGGAAGTGGCTAACTAGCTAAACTAGCTAACTAGCTAACTTTTCCTGTTTTCCTGCTCAGACTAAACTAGCTACTTTAATACTACTTGATACTAACTAACTGATATTAATTAACTTGAACATAGAGCTGATTCGTCGGGAGTAACACTGACCGGATCAAGGAAAATGTCTTCTCCTTCATCACTGTCTTGAGCAGAAACTTCTTCAATCTCCTGATCTTCTGGGAAAGGAGGAGGGCTGCAGCGCTGAGGACCAGCCGCCATGTTGGACTGAAGTTAGCAGGTTAGCTTGTTAGCTGAGAGACACTGAAGCTGGAACAGGAAGTGATGATCAGACCGGAAGTCACGGGACTGAGCTGCATTCACAGGCGGGATACAGAAGGCAGTTTTCAGCTGGTCTAGTCATTAGATATCTTTATATATGTCTATGGTTTAGTCCAGCTATGAGCGGAAATACAGTTGTGAAATTAAAACTTGGGACCTAAGACTGCGAATAAAACTTTTCGTATTTTCACTAGTCCTAAAACAACATTCACGCAAACAATATTTACGTTTGCAATGTATGAGAATATTTGTAATGTGCTAAAAATATAATTACAACTATTTCGCTTTTAATGATTATCAATCATATGTGGTAACCAGCTGATGATCAGTATTTGTTAATCTAATAATATTATATAAAATCATATTAAAGACCTCTGCTGGTTTGACAGCAGCATCAGACCACAACATAACAGTCTAACACTCTTAAACATAACTCCTGATCATGTGGCTCAAACGACGACGTTTTTCTCATGTACAGAAGGAGAATGATTTAACTAAATGATTTATAGTATACAGGCTACTGATTTAAACTTTTGATTTCGTATGGTTGTTATTTACATGTGCATTCTTACAAGTTGTTATGCTATGCACAACTTAATGGGCATATAGGTGGCAGCCTTGACAGTCTGCATATCTATCCAGCTCTCATCAGATTGTATTGATCAGGTATTGATCAGGTATTGATCAGGTATTAATGTCTCGCCGTCTTCATGGAGAGTTGGGGGATGACGTCACCGCCCTGGAGCCACTGATCTGCAGTGACTCTGACGAAGGTAACTTGCTAAGATAGCAAAGGTAGACTAGTCATGCACACCAGTTAGCTTGTTAGCTCCAGCTATCCCCCTCAAAGCTGCATCTGATCATCAGGGCTGCATAGACAGTCACACTTCTAGTGATGTCAGATGAGGGTGATACCGCTGTTCATCACTCACCTGGACTGAAATGAATCATGCAGGGGTGTCAGACTCCAGTCCTGGAGGGTCACTGTCCTGAAGGTTTTAGATGTTTCCCTGCTCCATCACACCTGATTCTAATAAAGGGTCGTTATCAAGCTCTGTGGAGGTGAGCTGGAGGAGGTGAACGTCTTAAACCTTCAGGACAGTGACCCTCCAGAACCCTGACACCTGTGAAACACTCTCCAGGACCACATTGATGGCGACATTATGTTGGCAGGATTACTTGAAACTTCTAAACTTGAAATAATGTTTATAGCTACATGTCTTTAAAGACATTTGTTTTTAATTAATTGCCCAATTTGCCCAATATTCTGCTATTTTATATATTTACCATTACTAATTCCATTCCTGTTAGTAAGATACAAACTAGTTGGCTAAAATTAAAGGTTTTGTTTTTGTTGTTGACTTTAGCAGAAATAATTTTCGAAAGCAGCGCAAAAAATGCTGGTAATGGGGAGAGAGCGCACGGAAAGCTTTCATATGAGGAAGCTATTGAGGAAGCAGGTAAAGAAATAAAAATACAAAATATATATAAATGTTCACTTTTGTTTACCCTCCCTAAACATGATGGTCTCTCCTCTGTCCTAGGTTTTGGTCTGTTCCATGGCCTCCTGTTAGTGGTGTGTGGCTGGGCTAACGCCAGTGACGCAGTAGAGATCTTATGTGTTTCCTTCCTGTTGCCCACTGCTCGCTGTGACCTGAACCTCAGCTCATCAGACATGGGGCTGCTCACCTCCAGCATCTTCTTAGGTACAGATCTCATCACCTTGCACAATGAATCATTTATCAGACGCTCTTATCCAGAGTGACTTACAGCACATACAGTGACATTCCCCCCTGAGGCAAGTAGGGTGAAGTGTCTTGCCCAAGGACACATCATGTTGCCTTAGCTGGGAATCAAACCTGCAACCTTCTGATCACTAGTCCAACACCCTAACCACTCAGCCACCTGACTCCCATTTAGATGTGAATATTAAAGACTTTGAGATGCTCAGCACTGATGGCTTCTTTCCCCTTTGGTAGGAATGATGTTTGGTGGGTACATGTGGGGCTACTTTGCTGACCAGAGGGGGCGCCAGAGAGTCTTAGTGACATCGTTGACAGTGAATGGGGTTTTTGGGGCCCTGGCCAGTCTGGCCCCGAGGTTCTGGATATTCCTCATTCTGCGTTTCATCAGTGGTGTTGGGTAAGATCATTAGTGTCCATATCATAGAGATGCTTCTCCTCTCCTGAACACAAGAGACCTCTGAGTAGAGACCTCTGAGTAGAGACCTCTGAGTAGAGACCTCTGAGTAGAGACCTCTGAGTCCTTTAAGCCCAGCAGGTTGCTGGTGTATCATCGCTGGTGTGAACAGCATCTCTGGTTTCTCTGTGCTTCTGTGTTGTTCCAGGGTGGGAGGTTCCATCCCGGTCATCTTCTCCTACTTCTCAGAGTTCCAGCCACGCTTGAGGAGAGGAGCTATGATCAGTGCACTGGCCACCTTCTGGATGGCTGGGAACATTCTAGCTGCAGGTTTGTGCTGGAGAACTTGCTAGCTGGCGGTGGGGTGGGGTTTAGAACACGCGTGTAACATGTGGCTTATAAACACGTCTGTGTGTGTGTGTGTGTGTGTGTGTGTCTGTGTGTGTGTGTATATTCCTCCAGGTCTGGCGTGGCTGGTCATTCCTTGGACCTTCCATGTTCCTTTAGGCTGGCTGGATATCCAGAGCTGGAGAGTGTTTGTGGTGCTGTGCTCAGTTCCCAGCCTGTCTTCTGCTCTCATCTTCAGGCTGGCCATGCCAGAGAGCCCCAAGTTCCTCATGGAGGTTAGACCCTGCAGCACAGCATCTCCTCAGACTGACTCACTCACACTTCACTTTGACTCACTTGAAACTTCTTGACATTCCCCCTGAGGCAAGTAGGGTGAAGTGCCTTGCCCAAGGATACAACATCATCTGGCACGGCCAGGATTCCAACCGACAACGTTCTGATTACTAGCCCGATTCTCTTGCCACTCCCAGGTGGCCGAGTCTTAGTATAAATCAAGCTGTGACCTTGGATCAGTGGTGAGTAATCTGGTGTGTGTTTTCCAGACAGGTCGAGAGAAAGAGGCTCTCCGCGTCTTCAGGTCCATGTTTGATCTGAACAACCAACGCTGTCCCAAACCTTTCCCAGTGAGTCCATATAGGAATCCTTCAGATACGACCACATTCCATCTGGGGAAAACATCACATGCTACAAATAAACTCACATACAAATATTTGACATTCCTGTCAAATGTTCTCTCTGCAGATACCTGGGCTCCTTGTCTCTCCTCCACAGAGGAAGAGCAGTCCTGGGTCTCTTTCTAAGCTGCTGAGACAGGTGTGGACACACCTGTGCAGCACAGCACACCTGTACAGCACACATGCACAGCACACCTGTACAGCACACATGCACAGCACACCTGTACAGCACACATGCACAGCACACCTGTACAGCACAGCACACCTGTACAGCACGGCACACCTGCACAGCACAGCACACCTGTACAGCACAGCACACCTGTACAGCACACCTGTACAGCACAGCACACCTGCACAGCACACCTGTACAGCACAGCACACCTGCATAGCACAGCACACCTGTACAGCACAGCACACCTGCACAGCACACCTGCACAGCACAGCACACCTGTACAGCACAGCACACCTGCACAGCATAGCACACCTGTACAGCACAGCACACCTGCACAGCACACCTGTACAGCACAGCACACCTGCACAGCATAGCACACCTGTACAGCACAGCACACCTGTACAGCACAGCACACCTGTACAGCACACCTGTACAGCACAGCACACCTGCACAGCACACCTGTACAGCACAGCACACCTGTACAGCACAGCACACCTGCACAGCACACCTGTACAGCACAGCACACCTGCACAGCACAGCACACCTGTACAGCACAGCACACCTGTACAGCACAGCACACCTGTACAGCACAGCACACCTGCACAGCACACCTGCACAGCACAGCACACCTGTACAGCACAGCACACCTGCACAGCACACCTGTACAGCACAGCACACCTGCACAGCATAGCACACCTGTACAGCACAGCACACCTGTACAGCACAGCACACCTGTGGGTTAATCAGACAGGGTTCAGGGGTCACAGTGATGTTCACTGACTGTTGAAGTGTTTAGGTTTCAGCTTGTTGTTGTTGTTGTTGACTGCTGCAGGGTCTCAGTCCAGTTCAGCAGCTGTTTAGTGGCGCTCTGACAGAGAGGAGCTCCGTACTCTTCATCATCTTCTTCTGCATGTCATTTGGGTGAGGATTATCAAACCCAGGCACCGGTGTTCTGTGACTGGCTGAAATTCAAAGGATGAACAGAGTAATATTTGCAGTTATCTTGAACTTGTGCTCACCCAGAAGGGTTGGGTATCTAAGGACTACAAGATCTTCATCATAATAAGTTATTTCCAGCATTACTGACTCTAGCCTGTCCTCTTCTGTGTAGATATTATGGTCTGTGGATGTGGTTTCCAGAGCTGTTCAAAAGAATCGAGAATGGAGGTTCTCCTTGTGCTAATGTCTCTCGCTCCCTGACACAGAACAACCACAGCTGCTACCCTGTTCAAACAGCAGGTAAATAACTCCAGCCTTCATCCCAACACAGAGCAACCAGTCAAAACAAAAGGTAGTTACCCAAACCAGTCAAAACAAAATGTAG
Source organism: Neosalanx taihuensis (assembly GCA_030340665.1). Classification (NCBI taxonomy): domain Eukaryota; kingdom Metazoa; phylum Chordata; class Actinopteri; order Osmeriformes; family Salangidae; genus Neosalanx; species Neosalanx taihuensis. The sequence goes on from CM059290.1 coordinate 19,668,161, forward strand.
TTACCCAAACCAGTCAAAACAAAATGTAGTTACCCAAACCAGTCAAAACAAAAGGTTCAAAGGGGCAAATTAAACTTACTGTTACTTCACTTGAGGGAAAAAAGTGTTTTTAAAGCAATTAAAACAGCTATAATTTAAAAGAGGGATGGTAGTAGACAAATGTAAGATGATCCACAAACTTTAAATCCATTAGATGTCATTGGTGACTAAGTGTTTTTAACCTTGTGACAGTGTATAAAGAGGGCTTTATCACAGCAGCATCTAACCTACCTGGGAACATCTTCACCATCCTCCTGATGGACACCATTGGAGGAAAGGCCTTACTATGTAAGTTTGTTTTACACAGCTGCATATTAGCAAGTAGAAAAGTCTGACTGTAGTATGTAAATAGTGTGTGTGTGGGTATATAGTGTGTAAATAGTGTGTGTGTTCTAGCCTGCAGCCTGCTGCTATCCAGCCTGAGTGTGTTTGCCATCTATGAGGTGAAGACTAAGACTCAGAGTGTGTTGATGTCCTGCCTGTTCAGTGGAGTGTCTGTGGTGTCCTGGAACGCTCTGGATGTCCTGGGGACAGAGCTGTACCCCACACACATACGGTACTACACACACACACACACACACACACACACACGGTAACACACCAGTAAAGATCATGATGTTTTCTTACTGTGTCTCTGATCTTGAGGTGAAGCCTCATGTCTTCATGTCTTCTTCTGCAGGTCATCTGCTCTTGGCTTCTTCACTGGTGTAGGCAGAGTTGCAGCCATCATGGGTAATGTAGTCTTTGGGCAGCTGGTGGACACCCACTGTTCAGTTCCTGTGTTGCTGGTGTCGGTCCTGCTTCTGATTGGAGGACTGGCTGCTCTCCGCCTTCCCAGGACCAGACAAGCAGAGCTCACATAGGCTGCTGGGGACATGACCTGACCAGGAAATGACATCACAAGGCTGTATGCTAAGTTACAGGCTGAATATGTCTGGGCTTTCTAAGGACGAGTTGCTTGTGAGGGAAGTCTTGGAGATGGAACACTACAGGCTTCCTAAAGGCACATGGTCCTACTGGTGGTGATGTGGTGGAGGTTTTTCTTGTAGGTTTTTTTGTGTCCAACATCAGTTGTAATCAAGCTGATCAGCATGGTAATAATCATTAGAATCAGGCTGTTTCTAGAGGACATGTATAGGATGGAACTGTGGTTCTACAGGAACAAGGATTCTCAGCTCTGATGCACTTCTGACCAAAGATGATCCAGAACTTACCACTGAGTTTTCTTCACGTTGTTAAATCAAGACTTTGCTACGGCACAAGAAATATACATTCTTGACATGCCAACTAATTAATTAGTTGAATAGTTCTGTATGAATCTAGTGAATGTCTTGTGTAGATGATGAGACTCAGGAATCTCAGTGTGTTCACATCAGGATCTATGAAAGCCCAAATGACACCTAGTGCCTTCACACTTTGTACACTGGAAAATAGTTAAGGTTCTTACAATAAATAAATAATGAAACTTAATTCTTTAACATCTTTAATGTGTTTTATGTGTGCTGAACATTCCTATCTGCAACAGACACACAAGGTAGAAACTCCAACTCAAAGCCATGGCTGTGTTTAGTTAAATAATGTTTTGAATTAAAACTCTAAAAATGTCTGAAACTGGCTGAGATGTGCCACAGAACCTGCACATCATAAACGGACATATTCCGTTATAAAAAGCCATCGTTATAAAAACAACCATCAAAAAAGGACTTATCTGGCAGTAGCATGTCTAAAAAAATAGATAAAATTCAGAAGAGTTAATAAAGAGAAGAGGCCATATAATGTGGCTAATTAACACAGTGCCGAACATCTGCAGGATAAAAAGGATAAAGGGGGGGTGGGGGGGTTAAGGTGCTCCAGGTGTTTGCCCCCCTCCCTGTTCCAGGGACCCCAGAGGCCCTCAGCTGGAGTGGCGGCTCCTCTGGTTCTTCATGATTGGTCGATGGCAGCACAGTGGATCCCCAGAGTGTTTCCAGTGCCAGCAGCTGTTGCAGTAATACCTGAAGCAGGTCTGTCCAATCACAGCAGCACAACCACACAACACAGCTGCTTAGCCTGGGACCCTTCACCCCTGACCCTCTATAGTGACCCTTCACCCCTGACCCTCTATAGTGACCCTTCACCCCTGACCCTCTATAGTAGGGGTAGGGAACCCTGGTCCTGGAGAGCCATAGTCCCGAAAGTTTTTGATGTTTCCCTACTCTAGCACACCTGATTCTAATGAAGGGTCGTTATCAAGCTCTGTGGAAGCCTCATAATTAGAATCAGGTGAGGACCAGGGTTCACTACCCCTGCTCTATAGTGACACCCCACCCAATCAGGGCAGAGATGGAGGCTGTGGTTCCTACCATGTCCCTGCAGAAGAACACCCCAGGCTGCTGGCCACACCTCTGGCACACTGAATCTTCCACATAGGGATCTATCTGGACCTGTGGGCCGTACAGCAGTGAGCACACACAGGAAGCTGCTGATTCAGACACCCTGGGCATGGCTGCAGCTCATTGGTGGATAGCTGTCATGTGACACGCTCTACAATGACTGGCTCTTTCTCTGAATGGGATGTTGTACTGGTACTGTAAACAGTGTGTCCATACCTTCTTGGTGAACTTTGGTGTTTTGATCTCCACAAACGCGGCGTGTAGCGACTTCAGATAGCTGCTGTGGGAACTGAAGTTCACCCTGCCTGACCCTGCAGTGACCCGGGGGGGGGGGGGGGGGGGGGGGGGGGGGCGGCATGAGACATGTGCTGCTGATGCAGACGCTCCCAGCTGCAGTCTTACCTATGGGGTACTTGTGTCTGTCGGTGTCGATGCCCACATAAGTGACCCCTCCAAACAGGTCATTCATGATGAGGGCCAGGGCCTGGGCATTCATCATGCCGTGCAGCCCCCCCACAAACACTGTCCTGCTGGGGGCCAGACGCTGCGAGGGCCACACCGAGAAGTTACTGTCAGCCAGGACCCAGGGGATCACCTGCACCTGCACACAGGTCAAAGGTCACGCTAAGAGCAGGCCGATGACACAGCAGTAATACAGTCTAGTATATAATATAGTTCTTTTTACAAGCAATTTTACTGTCATAATTCTTTCTTTTATGAAGTAGCATTGAGAAAATACATATTTGTTCCTTGGATATTTCCGTCTACTAACAGGTTAGACTCAGTAACATGATGATGATAACATTTCCAGTCAGAAACCTTTTTGACGTGCATCTTGTGGCTGGTCATGTCAAAGTAGAACTCCTGTGGGTGGAGCTGACAGCACGCCTCCAGCAGAGCTGCTACAGAACACCGCTGCTCAAACATCAGGTACACAAACCCTGCAGGACACACAGCTGCTACAGAACACTGCTGCTCAAACATCAGGTACACACACCTCCGCATGGACCAACACACACACACAGACCCAAATACACAGACCCACACACACACCCCCACACACAGATAGGTGGTGTATAACCAGACAGCACTGTACTCATCAGAGGCAGCAGTCTCACCTCTGGGTGGGCAGCAGGGGGCTTTGATGTCCTTTCCTGGCCACTCTACACTCAGGTGACCAAACACACTGAAGGTGCTGTTCAGTCTGGCTGTGGAGAACAGATACACCTGAATGAATACACCTTAATGAATACACCTTAATGAATACACCTGGATGAATACACCTTAATGAATACACCTTAATGAATACACCTGGATGAATACACCTTAATGAATACACCTTAATGAATACACCTGAATGAATACACCTTAATGAATACACCTGAATGAATACACCTGAATGAATACACCTGAATGAATACACCTTAATGAATACACCTGAATGAATACACCTTAATGAATACACCTTAATGAATACACCTGAATGAATACACCTGAATGAATACACCTGAATGAATACACCTGAATGAATACACCTTAACCTTCCATAGACTGAAGCACCTCCTCAGTGATTTGTTCCACTCTGTACATGATGAACTCTGAACCCTCCCTCCCTGCTCACCTTCAGTGATGTCCCAGGGTAGGCCCCCCAGGAACACTTTGCAGGAGTACTCTTGGTTTTGGTAGTTTTTGGGGGGCAGTGTGCCCCTCCATGTTAGGGGGGCTTCCCTCAGGGCTACAGGAGGGAGAAGCGGGTGACAGTAAAGACACCATGACACCAAGACAACATGACACCAAGACAACATGACACCATGACAACATGACACCAAGACAACATGACACCAAGACAACATGACACCAAGACAACATGACACCATGACACCAAGACAACATGACACCATGACAACATGACACCAAGACAACATGACACCAAGACAACATGACACCAAGACAACATGACACCATGACAACATGACACCAAGACAACATGACACCAAGACAACATGACACCAAGACAACATGACACCATGACACCAAGACAACATGACACCATGACACCAAGACAACATGACACCAAGACAACATGACACCAAGACAACATGACACCATGACACCATGACACCAAGACAACATGACACCAAGACAACATGACACCATGACAACATGACACCAAGACAACATGACACCAAGACAACATGACATAGTCCTGTGTTTCAGCTACACAGTGCAGCCCAACACACAGGTGCACCTATTCTGTGTGGTACCTGCACACTGTCTATGGAGACGAGCCTCTGCCTCGATGCTGAGGGGCCGCTGGGTGGCCCCCCTGTCTGGCCCCCAGCTGAGCCGCTCTGACGCCCGGGGCCACCTGGAGTCCTGCTCCAGAGACAGACAGGCAGACAGGTCTTTCTGTCCTCCACTCTTCAGGGGCACGGTGTGGCAGATCTGCAGTGAGGACTGACACACACACACACACAGCTCGGATATCAGACACTAGACTTCAACATCGTTTGGCACAAACACATCCGAGCCACATGAGTGTGTCGGCCGCTCACCAGCAGGTGGCTGAGCTGCTCAGATCCAGAGCTGAAGTCCCTGGTCTCACAGTGAGAGGGGGGGCTGGTGAAGCACGGGTCCAGGATGCAGAGCTCTGAGGGGCTGGTGGAGCCCCTCCTGCCCCCAGGCCCAAGGATGCTCAAACCAGGAGGGGGGCCCAGAGGGGGGCCCAGAGGGGGGGGGACTTCAACACAGAATGAGACAAGAGTTAGACATGATGAACCCCCTCAGGTTGAAGATGTCTTTGTATCTCAAGGATCGAGCAGAATTACGGAAGCACACTATTAGTATGAAAGTATGACTGATGGAGAGATAGCGAGAGAGAGTGTCTGAAAGATACAAAGAGAGAGAGCAAGAGAGAGAGACACATAGAGAGAGGAGGAGAGAGAGAGAAAGACACAGAGAGCGGCTGAGAGAGACACAGGCTGATAGACAGAGAGGGAAAACAGACAGAGAGACAACAGAGAGAGAGAGAGAGAGAGACCCTGACAGAGATACTGACTGGAAGGTGGGCTGCTGTGTGTTCCAGGGTCCAGACTGGTTCTCCAGTCATCCAGGCTGACAGCCTCCAGTCCCATGCCCAGCCAGGCTGCTGTGATCAGGCTGCTCTGCAGGCCCAGATAGGAGTCCTGATGGGGCCTGGGTGGGGGGGACGGGACACAGCTCTCCACTGCTGAGGTCACACAGCCCCTCAGTCCTGTGAGAGGGTAGAGGGGAGGGAGGGGAGCAGAAAGGTGAACTGGATGGAAAAGACAAGGTTACACCATCATAACAGAAAAGGTGCGGAGGTTACCTGGAGGTGGATGAACTGTTCTCTGTGTCTTTGCCAACACTGGGTTCATCCCATGAAAGATGTGCGCAGGGCTTGTTAATGGGCTGAAGGGAACACTGTCACAATGGTGGACGGCTCTTTCATCTTCCTACAGCATGGCAACAAGGTAACAAGTTGGTAGTGACAAGTTGTAACACATTAACTAAAAATCATTATTTTTTATCGCATGTTAATTCGTCATAAAAAAGGAAAATTATTGCCCCAAAATGAAGAAACTTGTCAGTTTGATGTAATAGTACGGTGGCGAGTTTGTCAAGGTATTACGTCGGAAAGCTAAAAATGCTAAACAATATTTAAATAAAGACCGACTGGTTTATTCAGTCTTTAAAGCAAATTGAGCATCATTTTTACGAAGGGGAACGGGATGAAATACTTACCAGAGTGAACGCCATCTTCTAATTCTGGGAGTTAATTTAACTGAGTGTAAAGTTCTGGAATCAGACCAGGTAGATGTTCCTGTCCTCAACAGTGACGTGACTGGGACACACTGACTGGGACACACACACTGACTGGGACACACTGACTGGGACACACTGCTCTGCTGGAGCTGCCAGCCCTCCACTAACTAACACACTGACACACTAGCACAACAACACACTAACACACTAACACAACAACACACTAACACAACAACACACCAACACACTAACACAACAACACACTAACACACTAGCAGTCACGCTCTGTCCGTGGGAGAGCGTCTAGACATGAGCTCACTCCATGAACACATTTGGAACTCTTTTTTTCAGATTTTTTATTTACCTTTTTTTTAAGTAAAGTTTGTTTAAAAAAAAATTCGAGTAAAATGAAAAGAATCTACCGATGACCTTGCATAAATCAAATTAATCTTAAAGTGAGCTCATCTTTGAAAATGCAGAATTACACTGGCAGGAACTTGTTAGCCAAATAAAACACCAATACTCAGAGTATTAAAAGTGTCTGATTCTAGATCACATGCACTGGGAAAAAGACAACACATTTATCTTTTTTTTGTGTATAATTTTATTGATATTTTCATCAGAATAATAAATAAAGCTGCAATGCTTATACACCACATTATTGCACAACCACACATGGATAACTCATTGTCTTGATATCAGAAAGACATTTAAATAATAACCATTTAAAGGTTCTTCAGGTCAATCTTTCCCGCCAGATATTACTTTGAGAAGGAAAGCATTTATATTTTGATGTACTGTATTTGGTGGTTATGAACAATTAATGCAAGCAGACTGTGTCATTTAAGCAGCACCCTTTTACCAAGTGGATTTAAGTGACACTAAGTTTACATACATTAATAGCACAATGACTGCAGGAACAGTGATGGATATTTGCAACTAGGAATGTTTGACTGGCCGTAATGAAAAACAAGCAGGAATGAAACATTATAATTTCTATATAAATAAGTAAATAAATAGATGGAGGAATTAACCAGTGTAAGAAGCTGTGTTTTCCCCCAACATGTTGACTTATATAGTTCAGGTTGGTACCTGGATGTCTTGAGCATGTTTAGAGTAGCAGGGTTCTCATGCAGGTGGGCTGTATGTAGGGATGTGTTGATGCTGGAGAACTCAGGAAGGTGGAACCTTGTTACTGGAGCTTCTAGTGGAGGTTCTAGTGGAGGTTCTCTCCCGTGTCACATAGAACCTCTGACCTAAGTAAACTAAACAGGAAGTCACTGGAACGACAGCACATGGACAAGAGTGAACAGTCCGGCATACCTGGGGTCAAGGGTCAGCGCGTACCTGGGTTCAGGGGTCAGGGCATACCTGGGGTCAGGGGTCAGGGCATAGCCCCCAGGTATACCCCCCCCCCCTCCCCACACACACACACACTTTGTATTTATTTAAATAATGTGTGACAATTCACTGAGCTAAGTGACTAGTAGTGTATAGTGGAATATATTACTCTTAATATAATGATTCAGCATTAACTATCATACTAGCAGTATTGCAATGAGGACTGTACTGAATGTCCAGTTGACAAAGGCTTGGAGGAAATATCAAAATAACAAATGTGTTCCAGATTCTACAACCTGTCACAATGCTTCTCATGTTCCTCTGAGTCAAGGCCTGGCGTGTTGGTATTAAACTGCTACATTCTGGCTCACTAGAAACAACATGGCTGACAGTCTAACGAGAGGTGAAACACATACAGAGAGTGAAACACTCCAGCAGTTCTATTGTTCATCATTAGCCTTCCTGAAAAAGGGACTCTGACATTACATGTACTGACAGCACACGCTAAAGGACTAACTCCATGTCTACATTACATGTACTGACAGCACACGCTAAAGGACTAACTCCATGTCTACATGCCTGATTGTCATTGCAAATTGTGCTCTGCAATAACACTCTGGATGTCATGAGGAAGGTTACTAAGGGAACATTTAAGGTTGGTATCTGTTCTGATGCCCGAATGCTGAAACATGTGCAGGACTGTTAAGCTGAGGTGTGCGATGACAGAGAGCTGGGACTGTTACAAGAGCTATGAAGACATGGGGGGGGGGGATGACCTAACACCACAGGTTCACCAGGAGGTCACCAGGAGGTCACCAGGAGGTCCCCAGGAGGTCACCAGGAGGTCATCACTGGGTCAGGGCCTGCAGTATGTCCTTCACCAGCATGGTACCAATCACCATTTTCTCACAGTTAACTGTCAGCTGAGCGGGTCCTTCCTGTTTGGTCACCACGGTGACCAGCACCAAGCTTCCACTGGTCACTGTTTTAGCTGCAAACCTGTGAGTGGGCACGAGGGGAGGAGGGACAGGAGGCCTGAGTTCAAAGGTCATAGTGTCAAAGAGTGAAATCAGAAAGACAGAAATAAAGAGTAAAGCAGGCCCACAAACAAATGTGTTAATCGACAAGGTTTTAGCACCATGAGATCACAACATTCACATGACATGAGGTGTTCTGTGTTGTGACTGATCCCCACCACCCCACCCTCCCGAGCCCACCCTGCCCACCCCACCCTGCCCACCCCACCCTGCCTCACCCTGCCCCACCCTGCCCAGCCCAGCCCACCCTGCCTCACCCTGCCACACCCTGCCCAGCCCACCCTGCCCAGCCCACCCTGCCCACCCCACCCTGCCCACCCCACCCTGCCTCACCCTGCCCCACCCTGCCCACCCCACCCTGCCCACCCCACCCTGCCTCACCCTGCCACACCCTGCCCAGCCCAGCCCACCCTGCCTCACCCTGCCCCACCCTGCCCAGCCCACCCTGCCCAGCCCACCCTGCCCAGCCCACCATGCCCCACCCCACCTTGCCGCCCTGCCCTTTCCCCACTCACCTGCACTCCTTGTCTGAGCCACAGGGCACTCTGCTGAGGCTGGCAGCAGCGGTCACCCTCTGGACGATGCTCTGCTCTCCCTGGCAATGCTCTCCCAGAGTCAGCTTCTCTGAGATCTCGTTCATGCCCATCAGCTGACCTGCAGTGGGGCACAGCAGCAGCGCTCAGCCTGGGAGAGATACTGACATCACTGGGCAGAACTCAGAAACATCCAGGAGACGCTAAACATGTCAGAGGCAGCAGGGTTTTAGGAAAACTGTTTCCAACTTCCTGGGGTTTGGAAAGAAACGATGACACATTCAATTTTAACTGATGCTACAAAAAAAATCGGCAATGTATTAAAAGCTTATCACTCTGATTATAATGTTCAAGGGAACATTTAAAATAAAATAAAATAAAATAAAGGTCCAAATGATTCACCTTCCAATACTCCCCCTCACAGCCATTTTCTTCCATTTTAACATGTATGCCGGCAGACAAACACCAAATACTTCATATCTTGACTGAGTGAACGAGCATTCCTGGTGCTGATCAGTGTTGAAGCATGTGGATCAGTGTTGAAGCATGTGGATCAGTGTTGAAGCATGTGGATCAGTGTTGAAGCATGTGGATCAGTGTTGAAGCCTTGTGAGATGTGGTTCAGTGTTGAAGCCTTGTGAGATGTGGTTCAGTGTTGAAGCCTTGTGAGATGTGGTTCAGTGTTGAACCCTTGTGAGATGTGGTTCAGTGTTGAACCCTTGTGAGATGTGGTTCAGTGTTGAAGCCTTGTGAGATGTGGTTCAGTGTTGAACCCTTGTGAGATGTGGTTCAGTGTTGAAGCCTTGTGAGATGTGGTTCAGTGTTGAAGCCTTGTGAGATGTGGTTCAGTGTTGAACCCTTGTGAGATGTGGTTCAGTGTTGAACCCTTGTGAGATGTGGTTCAGTGTTGAAGCCTTGTGATACGTGGTTCAGTGTTGAAGCCTTGTGAGATGTGGTTCAGTGTTGAAGCCTTGTGAGATGTGGTTCAGTGTTGAAACCTTGTGAGATGTGGTTCAGTGTTGAACCCTTGTGATACGTGGTTCAGTGTTGAACCCTTGTGATACGTGGTTCAGTGTTGAACCCTTGTGAGATGCATGTTAGGTCTGCGAAGCTTGATTTGCTAAATCAGTGAACTGAAAGTGCAGAATCACGGTCAGGCAATAAAGGGTAGGGTGGGTGGGGGGGGGGGGGCAGCTTGAAGCGATGAGGGGAGGTTAAGGCAGGGGGAGGGGCAGAGTGGGCGGAGTCTTGTGTGAGGGTGACTGAGGCAGGTGGCACACAGACAGCCAACGAGGACAAGTCCATCAAAGAGAACTTACCTCTACACCTTTCTATTGGACCAGTATCAAGAGAGAGAAATGGAACATATGACACAGATTTAAACACAAAAAGAATAATGGCTGACTGGATTTCAAAACCTTGGCAAAGGTTAGTAATGACATCTAGAGGCTGTTGACAATGACCAAGGTTTCATGGATGATCAGGTGACAATGTTGAGATATAATGACATTACACAAGTGGGTGTGTGAGGATTGGAGATGAATATTTTCCATAGATCATTAAAAGGAAGAATGTTCCAAATATGGTACACAAAATAACAGAAACAATAACCATGTATTTGACTGTTTACTGAATCAACATAAAATGTGGCGTTAGTTTAACTGAAAAATAACACCACAAAAAATCCGCCAGTGATATCGACCAATCAAGCTGTGTTTAGTATTTTACTTGCTCTTCTGGTTCCTGTTCTTACCTTGTTCCTTCTTAAATTCGTTCTCCGTCATGAACACAGGTATCATGAGCTCTCCAACAGGTGGCTGGATCGACACGAAGAACTTCTTGGTGTGAGTACTGGAAGAACAAGAGGAGGGGGTGTGGTCAGAAGAGGAGGGGGTGTGGTCAGGAGAGGAGGGGGTGTGGTCAGAAGAGGAGGGGGTGTGGTCAGAAGAGGAGGGGGTGTGGTCAGGAGAGGAGGGGGTGTGGTCAGAAGAGGAGGGGGTGTGGTCAGAAGAGGAGGGGGTGTGGTCAGAAGAGGAGGGGGTGTGGTCAGACCATGTCCTCTCCTGCAGCAGGACACTGTGTCATGTCGTCTCACCAAAGCTGGAAGTTTGCAGCTTGCGTCGAATCGCAGAAATCGATTCCCATCACCACGGTAACAGTCTCACCAGCTGGTATCAACTCTGAAACAAGTTAGAAAAATATAATTTCAATAAGAGTATCGTCTAGCAACACGTGAACTTCTAAATAAGATGATGACTTGAACATGAGTTTAAACAGGCAATTAAAACATTCAGGAAGACCAACTGTAGACTTGAAATGACTGTTTGATGGTCTGTGTTGTACAGACACAGACATACGAAGGTCTATGTTGTTTTCTCAAACACAGATGTATTTGTGGTGCCACTGACCTGAAAACTGTGAAGGTTTTACTAAGACGTCAGACCAACACTTTGACTCACCGATCTCTGGGAACTCTTTGATCCTCATGCCAGACTGCAGCTTGGCGTCCTCCACATGAACGTTCTTGACTTCTGTGTTGGCGCTGTTGGTGAACTGGATCTGGACGGCCACCATGTGAGGGTCTGGGCTGAAGGTTTGGCGGCTGAAGCAGTACTCCACAGACAGCCCCTCCCCTGTGATGCGGTGGAGGAGCTCATAGCTCCTCAGACCTCCAGCTGGGGTGATGGTCTGGCAGCATCAGCACAGGAAACAAGCTTTAGTTTAGCTGCTCCACATGTCACATCATCAGTCTGCTTGGGTCCTCAAACCCAAGATGACAACGCTCAAGACTGAAAAGCTGCAACACTGCCACCTGGTGGAGGAGGGGACACTCACAGGGGACAGAGAGAGGGGACACTCACAGGGGACAGAGAGAGGGGACACTCACAGGGGACAGAGAGGAGGGGACACTCACAGGGGACAGAGAGAGGGGACACTCACAGGGGACAGAGAGAGGGGACACTCACAGGGGACAGAGAGAGGGGACACTCACAGGGGACAGAGAGAGGGGACACTCACAGGGGACAGAGAGAGGGGACACTCACAGGGGACAGAGAGGAGGGGACACTCACAGGGGACAGAGAGAGGGGACACTCACAGGGGACAGAGAGAGGGGACACTCACAGGGGACAGAGAGGAGGGGACAGAGAGAGGGGACACTCACAGGGGACAGAGAGGAGGGGACACTCACAGGGGACAGAGAGAGGGGACACTCACAGGGGACAGAGAGAGGGGACACTCACAGGGGACAGAGAGAGGGGACACTCACAGGGGACAGAGAGAGGGGACACTCACAGGGGACAGAGAGGAGGGGACACTCACAGGGGACAGAGAGGAGGGGACACTCACAGGGGACAGAGAGGAGGGGACACTCACAGGGGACAGAGAGAGGGGACACTCACAGGGGACAGAGAGAGGAGACACTCACAGGGGACAGAGAGAGGGGACACTCACAGGGGACAGGACGCTGTCTGACAGGGACAGGCCCTCCAGGTCCGTCACCAGACTGCTGGACAGGAAGTTGTTGACAGGTGTGACTTGAGGAGACGGGCTCGGCTCGACTGAGGAGACACAGGAGAACTGTTAGCTTCATGAACTGGGATTTAACAAGGAGATGCTGGTTATTTAAGTTGACTCACAGTCGTCCAGATCCAGCAGAGACATCTCTTTCTTCTCTTGCTTCTCTTTCTTAGCTGGTTTAGAAGGAGGTTTAGATACGATCTGGAATAAAGATACTCTCATCAACAAATGTAACACATATAGTATGTGAGTGTGTGTATCTGGAAAGGAAGCGTGTGTGAGTGTGTGAATGTGTGTGTGGGTGTGTGAGTGTGTGTATGTGTGTGTAAGTGTGTGTGTGTGTGTGTGTGTGTGTGTGTCAGTGTGTGTGTGTGTTCATCAGCGCTCCAACCTTCTTCCTCTTCTTGTCTGTCTCAGATTCGGACTCTTCAGACTCGTCTGATTTGCTGCTCTCTGATTCGCTGTCCTCTTCCTCTGACTCAGACTCTGATTGGATCTTCCGTGGCTGAATCTTCTTCTCTGTTTTCCTCTTGTCCTCTCCGCTGCTCTGCTCACTGAGGACAGACGCTCGTTAACAAGAGCTTCATCTCACACAGGTGTCAGAAAACATACCTTTAACCAAACTGGTCAAAATATCCAATCCCCCAGCAGCACTAGATTAATACTGGGATGAACCCAGTGGAAGTCCTGTATTCTGTCCTCAGTCTGGATTGTACCTTTCACTCTCCTGCGCTGGTTTCTTAACCTCCTTCTTCTTCTTCTTCCTGTCCTCCTCCTCTTCCTCCTCTTCAGACGCTGAGTCCTCCTCACTCTCCTCGCTCTCTGATCCAGAGGCACTGTCCTCACTGGGGCTGCCAGAGCTGCTGGCTGTGTCTGAGTCTGAAGCAGGGAGAGAGCAACTGTCTCAGGGCCTGCTGTGTATCCCTGTGTTACACACCTTAACACACACAGGGCCTGCTGTGTATCCCTGTGTTACACACCTTAACACACACAGGGCCTGCTGTGTATCCCTGTGTTACACACCTTAACACACACAGGGCCTGCTGTGTATCCCTGTGTTACACACCTTAACACACACAGGGCCTGCTGTGTATCCCTGTGTTACACACCTTAACACACACAGGGCCTGCTGTGTATCCCTGTGTTACACACCTTAACACACACAGGGCCTGCTGTGTATCCCTGTGTTACACACCTTAACACACACAGGACCTGCTGTGTATCCCTGTGTTACACACCTTAACACACACAGGGCCTGCTGTGTATCCCTGTGTTACACACCTTAACACACACAGGGCCTGCTGTGTATCCCTGTGTTACACACCTTAACACACACAGGGCCTGCTGTGTATCCCTGTGTTACACACCTTAACACACACAGGGCCTGCTGTGTATCCCTGTGTTACACACCATCTTAACACATGCACATTTATACTTTTGAATCCTTATTCACAGATGTACAAACACACACAAGCACAGCTGTTGTGATTGTGGAGCTCCGTGTGTGAAAGTGTGGTATGTGTCAGGTGAGGTGTGTGTGTGTCAGGTGAGGTGTGTTGTGTGTTTCTCAGGTCAGGTGAGGTGTGTGTGTGTCAGGTGAGGTGTGTGTGTCAGGTGAGGTGTGTGTGTGTCAGGTGAGGTGTGTGTGTGTCAGGTGAGGTGTGTGTGTGTCAGGTGAGGTGTGTGTGTGTCAGGTGAGGTGTGTGTGTTACCACTGTCAGCTGACTCTGTGGGTCCAGACTCTCCTTCAGAGTCAGAGTAGAAGGGTTTGTCCACCTTCTTGTCTTTCCTCTTCTCTCTGCTGCTGCACTTGGTCCACTCAGGCACCTGCCACAGGGTCAAAGGTCACAGGTCACAGCGAGGACTGACATGCTGGCAGGAAGCACACCTGAGGGGGGGTCATGGCCATGAAGGCATCTCCTGAGCGCACAAGTCACAACACACCCCACAAGCTGCCTGTGTGTGTGTGTGTGTGGGGGGGGGGGATCCACCATTTAGTTCCAACAGTAAGCAGTCTTTGGGTGTCCACCAATAGGTGGCAGCGCAAGGCGACGCCTTCATGGCCACTTAATGTATCATACTAGGAGCAGGTCCATTAAGGGAAGTGATGTCCTTAAGGAGTTCTCAGTTCCTCTCTCACTAATTAAGAAATGGGAAGAGATCTTCAATCAGCAGCAGTTTCCACTGCAGTAATGCAGGTCTGTGACTATTGATCCAAACAGCCCAACATCACAGCTGAGAATAGAGGTGTGGTCCACACACACTAACACACCTGGGGATAGAGGTGTGGTCCACACACACTAACACACCTGGGGATAGAGGTGTGGTCCACACACACTAACACACCTGGGGATAGAGGTGTGGTCCACACACACTAACACACCTGGGGATAGAGGTGTGGTCCACACACACTAACACACCTGGGGATAGAGGTGTGGTCCACACACACTAACACACCTGGGGATAGAGGTGTGGTCCACACACACTAACACACCTGGGGATAGAGGTGTGGTCCACACACACTAACACACCTGGGGATAGAGGTGTGGTCCACACACACTAACACACCTGGGGATAGAGGTGTGGTCCACACACACTAACACACCTGGGGATAGAGGTGTGGTCCACACACACTAACACACCTGGGGATAGAGGTGTGGTCCACACACACTAACACACCTGGGGATAGAGGTGTGGTCCACACACACTAACACACCTGGGGATAGAGGTGTGGTCCACACACACTAACACACCTGGGGATAGAGGTGTGGTCCACACACACTAACACACCTGGGGATAGAGGTGTGGTCCACACACACTAACACACCTGGGGATAGAGGTGTGGTCCACACACACTAACACACCTGGGGATAGAGGTGTGGTCCACACACACTAACACACCTGGGGATAGAGGTGTGGTCCACTAACACACCTGTGAGAGGAGCATCAACACTACTGAAGGGTTCAGTTCTTTAATGGCAGAGACGGGGGGGGAGGGGAGGGGGGGGGGCTGTATTTCAGCTAGATATGAAGAGCGACTACCACAGCTTAGGGGGCGGGGGTGTGGAGCTGGGGGGAGGGGGGCATAATAAGCACGGAGGGTTCAAGGTTTTGGCTCTATGGGTGGAGCTCCAAAACACAGGCTAACTAACTCACACTGGTCAGAGTTGTGACTCTTTCGAGCAGCGTAATAACCTGGCAGATGAGGACAGAAGCAGAGCAGGATGGAGGTGAGATGAGAAACAGAAGAAAAAACATCCAAGAAGTTCAGGACAGAAAACACAAGGAGAGGAAAGAGAGCAGCTGCACAGAGCAGCTGCACAGAGCAGCTGCACAGAGCAGCTTCACATAAGAGGAGCTGCGCAGAGCAGCTGCACAGAGCAGCTTCACATAAGAGCAGCTGCACAGAGCAGCTGCACAGAGCAGCTGCACAGAGCAGACAAGAAAGGTTCAGAAACAAACTCATTAGGGTCTTTTTTAACCAAAGAGAAACATTAGTGACCTTGTATTAATTAAGGATTACTGTAAAATAATACGATTAACATACTGACTGAAGTTTCCATTACAGTCATATTCTCTTCAGACTAATCATGCAGGAGGATCAGAGGTGAAACATGAAGTGACTGGATGAAGGCAGATTCCTATGAGAGCTTCACACTGTCTGTGTGTCAACATCTCAGCCTTTAACTCTGTACAAGCTGACTAATCTGATGTTTTACTACATGCTGCTCTCATCCTCAAGGCAGCAGATCTGTGTCTGTTCTGTCAGCCTTGAGGAAAGCTACCTGCCCCGTCTGCTCAGGGGCCACAGGAAGAGAACAGGAAGTGAAGAGGAGCCATTGAAACACTGCAAATCCAAAACTGGGGTGCACCTCTCTCTAGGTAAAGGTAGAGAGACCCAGACAGAGAGAGAAAGAAACACAGAGAGACAAGGAGAGAGAGACAGAGAGAGGGAGAGAGAGAGACAGAGAGAGAGAGGGAGAGACAGACGGCCACAAAACCACACTGCACTCCCAAACTCTGGGCCACCTCTCTCTAGGTAAAGGTAGAGAGACCCAGACAGAGAGAGAGAGAAACAGAGAGAGACAAGGAGAGAGAGACAGAGAGAGGGAGAGAGAGAGACAGAGAGAGAGAGGGAGAGACAGAGAGACAGAGAGAGAGAGGGAGAGAGAGGGAGAGACAGAGGGAGGGACAGAGAGAGAGAGAGGTTAAAACCACACAGAGAGACAGAGAGAGGGAGAGACAGACGGAGATAGAGGAGGAGAGAGGTTAAAACCACACTGCACTCCCAAACTCTGGACCACCTCTCTCCAGTCTCCCAGTAAGCCGATCCTGCCCTCTGTGCTGGAGGTTTCCTCCTCAAGCTGCTCGACACATGAGGGACACAGTTCAGAGCAGCTTCCACATGGACAACAACAAGAAGTCCTTCACACCTGAAACCTCCATAGAGAATCTGCCACATGGGTGAACACATGATGACCACTACACCGAGCATGCACTGTCAACAATAACTTTACAACCAACAGTTTACAAAGCAACCATGATTACCAAATGTGAAATCCAAATCTATTTTGGGGAGGTGGGGGGGGGGGGGGTAATCTATAAGCATGAGATAAAGGAGATTGATTTGAAGTTCAGCATTTGGGCCACATGGCTGAAATATGACCCAATGGCACATGGAATGATAACATGGCTGTTTAGAGGTGTGTGTGTGTGTTTCCTGACTCCAGCATGGAGCAAAACACGTCTCAAACATGTTTGTGATGGAAAGTAATTTCACTGTTGCTATCACATGTGCCATTAGCTCAAAGTGGTGATTTCTCACCAATGAAGGGGTGTTCGAGTGTTTTCACTGCTCCTTTAGAGACCATGGCAGCAGAGGAGTATGGGTAATGAAGTTCATATCTAAGAGACTGATTGGTCAGCTATGGATCAGAGCTCTGATCAGGACCATCTCTCTGGAGATGTCTGGCAGCCAATAGGAATGAGCCAACTGTATGGCTTCATGTGAGGTGTGGGGGAATGGAAGAGAGGAGGGTGTTTGAACCTGATCGAGGTAGGGGTGCCCCCCCACCCCCCTCTGAAGGTGTGCCCCCCCCCTGAGGTCATGGCCCTCCAGAGCAGCAGCACTCAGCCCACCCCAGAGGCCCCTAGGAGCCAGTCTGTCTCTGAGTGTTACTGTTCCCACTGCACGCACAGACTCCTTCACCTCCACGTTGCGGACGGAGGGGTCGGGGGCCGTGTCGGGCCAGTCAGACAGCTCCTGGTAGCCCCCAGCTTTGGCATTCAGCAGGTGAGACAGGGAGCCCAGCTGGAAGTGATCTCGGTCTGGACACACACACACAACACACAACACACCTATCGATTAACACACACAGCACATGGGCAGTGACTCAGCATGTTTCTGTAGGAAACATGACACCATAAACAGCCAAGGAAAGTGAGGGTGTTTAGTTCATTCTGTGCAGGTTTGGAGTTTCTGATCTCTCTAAGCACAAACTCACTATAACACATGAGTTAAGAGGTTACAGTGAGTCTAGATCTGAACCCTGAACACAGCGATGTTAGGGTGTCTGCCTGGCTGATCCTGGGAGTGAAAGATGTCACCTTTAAAGGGAGACTCGAGGACTGGCGCAGGCTTGAGGGCCAGGAACAGCTTCTTGGCGTACTTGCTGAGGGCTCCGCTCTTGTCAGTGGGTACGATGAGCTGGCGGATGAAGCGGGCTCGGTCACGGATGTCATAGTTCTGGTCATATTTAGCCAGGTTCAACACATACTGAGTCAGCAGCTTCGTCTGGAGGGGAAAGAGGAGGAGGAGGGGGAAGATGGAGGAGGAAGAGCAC